>JAHKKF010515239.1:0-20227 GCA_019740295.1 Labeo calbasu
TATATATATACATATACATATACATATATTATCACACAGTGTTCTACTGGAATATTTAAAATGTTATGTATTCCTGTGAGAAAAGGTAAAAGATCCCATGATTCTTCAAAAAGCAGTCTAATTTCAAGATTTGGTGCTTAGATATCAATTATTATAACACTTCAGTATAGGAAACAACTCTCACCATTTACTAGTTACTTACTAGATGCCTCTTAACATAGTGCCTGTTTATAAGTACTTAAAAAACACCTATTCTGCATGACCATATTCTACATCCCTAATCCTACGCAATACCTGAACTTAACAACTACCTTACTAACTATTAATAAGCAGCAAATTAAGAGTTTATTGAGGCAAAATCCATAGTAAAAGGTTCATTAATAGTGAGAATTGGACCTTAAAATAAAGTGTGAATAAAGTATACCTATCCCAGATTTTCTAGTGTATTATGGTTTTAAAAAACAGCAATGATACTAATAGGAAATAATTATGCATAGTATTTATATTGCGTATTACATTTGTATTGTATTTATACAGTTTCTTACATTTGTTGAAAAAGACTTTGATATTTGAAAAGTGATATTTGAAAGACTGACAGCACACCCAAATGGAATCCAGCACCTTATTCAACATAACTGTCAAAAGCAGGGTGTCTGCCTTAATTACCTCGATCTATATGTGCTAAAATAATAAATCTGCTGGATTAATCTAGCCAAAGCTCCAGCATTTCCCTGGTAAGATAGAATTTTAATAAGAACTACAAGGCTAATAAAAGATAGCGCTGTCATAATCAATCAGCCAGACCAGTGTCAGCCTCACACACTCACACACACTGCAGGTAAGAACATGGCTTCACACTGAGGCCAATGAAAAAGACTATTACAAAGAAAAGAATTTGCGAAATCACATGTTGAAAAAAAAGAAAACTATGACCAAAATAAAACCAAAAATCACACACGTAATTACACTGGCGTATAACAAATAGTCTATTTTCTATGTCCATCATTCTTGATACCTCCTCAGGTAGAGTCTAGTGCATTTCCACACCGAGATTAACTTCTGAGACCAGCGGCAAACCTGCATTCTCTCTCTATTCAGCGTCGGCCCCAAAGGGACACAAGACAGATTTGCATCTGTGGTGGTGTCCTCTGCTGCTACCTGCGGTTAATGCATTATTGTGACGCGAATGATCTCTCACTGGCATTTCCTAGCGGATCTAGGCACACGCACCCAATGTACTTAAATGACAAAATCTGCAGTGTTAAACAAAGAAATAAGAGTAAGATCCTTGCATTTGTTTACCACTAGAGAGGTCACGAACAGAGGTCACGACGGGTACGTGGACTCACCTTTCCCTCGTCCCCTACATGACTGACCCGGTCTCGCTGATTATCTATTATCTTGTTATTGGACATAAATTTTACAAGCTGTTGAGAGTGTGGCAAAATCAATACCTTTTAAATGATGTTTATGTGTGATTAACTGTTAATATCCTCACAAATTATTTAATATAATAAGGTCATTTGTCTTTCACATGGGCTCGGTACCTGGCAAAGAATAATAGAATAATAAATGAGGACACTAGTAAAGAGGAGATTTTCAGATGCTTTCCCCAGCTAGTTTTATCACCCATATCCTCTTTACAGCCACAAAGCAGCACTATGGTTATTTTATGCAAGTAATAAAATTAGCCCGAGATGGAATTAGCAGACTCGGGGCTCTTTATAGGTCAAGCCGGTGGTTTATGAGCCTGCGACTCCCTCACACTATTGTCAAGAGGCTAGTTAGAGGGGTCTTTAAGCATGATTTAATATGTCCATGCCTCGGAAAATAGTTAAATAGCTAATTAAATGGAGGAGTTAATTTACATATTAATTGACCTTCCAGTAATATTTATATTGATACCTATATGAGGAGCCCTTGTCTTCATTGCCTTTCATCATAGTTAGTCTGAGCAAATATGGTGTAACTTTTTTTGTTTAAACTCCAGTTGCTCTTTATCGGTGTCGGAGGCTCGCGCCGCGCCGCTCCACGCAGCTGGCGAGGGGCTTGTGCGGCCCTGCCGCCTTTTGTTGTCAGATAATGGGACGGTGCCATAAACAGCCTTGTGAAACGGTCTCGAGGGTCCTCCAGAGGAGAGCTCAATGAATGGACACTGGCAGAGGGTGGGGACACGCTGAGAGGGTTTTCTGGAACACTGCCTGTGTCAAAGCTACTCTTAATTATAACACCGATCGCTAATCAGCCTCTATGTTGAACAGTCCCCTGAGGCGTATCATTACCTCGGCTTGTCAAGAGTAGGCATAACATTTTAGCTGCACTTATACGCCAAGGTTATCTACTGCCCTCGGCGCTCCAATTTTGATGTTTGTTGCTTCGAAATGCGAAAATAATGGAAGTGTCTCATCGGGTTAACCGAGCTGATGTCAAACTTTCGTTTTTCCTGGAATATCAAGTCTTAAGTTGAAGTAGCGTATGCGGCGGCTGTTGCGCCATGAATGTTAATGTTTTGCGCTAACAATGTCTTGACAGTTCTGATTGATACACTGTTTGTGTCGAACTCCTTTCGCCGCTTATGTTGTGCGATTGGCAACTGTGTTCTGGGGGTGTATCATTAGTCACCACTTGTCCCTCTTTTGTGTCCACCATTCTATTCAGACAATATGCTATCTAAAGGATTAGCATGCTGGCCATATTGGACAAAAGTGAGACTGGATGGATCGCTAAAGCCTATGTAAACTGCAAATGCGGTGACAAATGAAGCTGAAAACTTGGGGTGTCTTGATATTTTAGCTGAGATGATGATGGTTCTGAACCTACTGACAGACAATTGTGCTTATTTTGCCTTTCAAGACAACATGAATTCAAAATTTAGCCTATTTACCTCAGATTCATGGTAAATATTAGAGCATGTCATTTCAAAGAAACAAAAAAGTTGGCTTTATAATATTTCATTAAAATGTAATATTTTTGTTCCTTTTTGCTGTCGCAGATCACACTGTCTGCTGGATAATGTTTAAAAAACAGCCAAATAATACATTAATTGCATTGTTATAGTAAATTCACATTCGGTCTCTCTCTTGGTATGCAATTCTCGTTTTTAAAGACGCATTAAATTCTTGATATATAAAATCTAGGGATGAGTATTACAGTAGGTTATATTACATATATTACATATATATGTATATATGTATATGTATATTTGTATTTGTATATATGTATATTTACATATATATATATATATATTGTAAGTGCTGTAAAACGATTAACTGCATCCAAAATAAAGTTTTTTGTTTACATAATATAGTTTACATAATATGTGTATACTGTGTATATTTATTAGTTATATATAAATACACACACATGCTGTNTTTTAAAGACGCATTAAATTCTTGATATATAAAATCTAGGGATGAGTATTACAGTAGGTTATATTACATATATTACATATATATGTATATATGTATATATGTATATGTATATTTGTATTTGTATATATGTATATTTACATATATATATATATATATATTGTAAGTGCTGTAAAACGATTAACTCCATCCAAAATAAAGTTTTTTGTTTACATAATATAGTTTACATAATATGTGTATACTGTGTATATTTATTAGTTATATATAAATACACACACATGCTGTATATGTTTTGAAAATACTGTATTGTGTATGTATTTACATGTATATATTTATATTCATATAATTGATATTATATATACATGTTTTCAATAAATATATATATATATATGCATGTGTGTATTTAGAGATGCATAATAAATACACACAATACACCCACATATATTATGTAAAAAAAACAAAAAACATTTTTTTTGGATACGATTAATCGCGATTCATAAAACATCCCTATATATATATATATATATATGTGTGTGTGTGTGTGTGTGTGTGTAGTGCTGTCAAGCGATTAATCGCAATTAATCGCATCCAAAATAAGTCTTTGTTTACATAATGTGTGTGTACTGTGTATATTTATTATGTATATATAGTTACACACACATGTATTTATAAAAAAAAAATTCATATATTAAGTATATTTATATATAATATAAATTATATAAATAGAAAAATATACATGTAAATACATGTAAATATTTTCAAAAAAATATACTATATGTGCGTGCATTTATAAATACACAATAAATATACACAGTACACACACATATATTATATAAACACAATCTTTTATTTTTGGATGCGATTAATTGCAATTAATCGTTTGACATGTAAAATTTATCAGATGATACCAGATGATATTCAAATATGCATGCTCTTTTTCCTTGTTTTTGCATTCAGATAACTTTTGCCATCTTCTAACACTCACTTAATTTTTAACAACAATTCTAACCATTTTAATATAATACACTAATATAATAAAACTATTAAATGTAATCTTTTGCAAATCTCATGTTCCTTTTTCATACTGCACAATAAAACTATATGTTGTGATACCTAAATTTACGTGAAATTTATTTATTTAGACAAAATATAACAGTATAACATTTTAATATTGGCCATAACATTATGGACTTACTGGCAACACAGTGCATCACAGATAAAATCAAGTCATGCACAATTTTTGTGAAATGTGTCATAATACCTTAAGACTAAAATTGGTTGACAATTAAAACTGATTTACTGATTTACACCAGCATCCCCAAAAGTGCTTTATTTTTGTCCTAGAAATTGCACTTCAATTCAGCGTGTTTAAGGAATATTCTATATTGTGGATTATCTTAATGACCCTTAATGAAAGTGTGGGAGACTAAACAGATGTTACAACTCCTCTTTCATTAGATCACACTCCTGCTGGTCTTCACAAAGGTTGAGAAATGTCTGATTCTGAGCCAGCTGCTTCAAACAACCTGCTCCACACTAAACATGAGCCTCAGAATTGACTAAAAACACCTGTGTATCTTTACATATAAGCACAGGAAAACATCAGCATCATATTTAGATGAACAAAGCAGTTTCGCAGTACGAAAACTGAATGTGAGTCCAGTCTTTTAATTCAGTTTGGCGAGCCAAAGCGTAAAGTGCACTGATGGATGTATAGCCGTTTGACAAGACAGCAATTGCTGCAGCAGGGCTTCGAAATAAATTCAGCTGAGCTACTGGGCTTCAGTCCAGCCTTTAGCCCATGGCAGGTTTGTTATTGCTATAGTGCAGGCTCTTAGCGGTGAGGATGCTAACAGTAGCTGTATGGAAGTCAGAGGTTCTGGCTAGGGCAGAGGGAGGGGCGGATGGGGGGTTTGCTGAATGTGTCAGCTGCACAGGAACAATAATCGCAGGCCTGGTCACCGGACCGAGCATCCAGCCTTTTTCACTGAATAACTCTATAAAATGGACACCTGCCACGGCGGCCACATGTATCACTGGGGGCCCCTGTGAACGCAAGCCTGCACAATCGGCCGCGAGTCACGGCTAGTTGCCCGCTGATATATCAGATGTGAGCTTCCCCGGTGCAGGGTTCAGCACCCCAGCCAAATGTTGGAGTTATTTGTTCTTGTCATTAAACTAAACTTTATTGTGACCCTCTCAGGCTGTTATTGCACTGGTAGCACTTCTTCTGGGCCGGACTTTATCATTCCCACCATCTATGAATCTCCCAGGTTTTGCCACTGCACTTCAGTGAGCAATAATTCCTAGGCGCCCTCACACACTGGAAGGGCAGAAGCGAGCCAGAGCAAAAGGGACACAACAGATATGACAAGACTTTTTCTTTTTTCCTTTTTTTTCTAGTCTTGATTTGCAATTTAATAAAACTTTCAAAGCATGGCCTATAGTCAGCCATTTTTCCATTGCTTTTGTGTGCTCAGTCCTTCAGCCTTACAAACATGGTTTGCAAGATACATTTATTACAATTTTTGTTCTTTGCGCTCTACATCAACGGCAATAAAATGTACCTATTGAGAATGGTGATAAATAACACACAGGGTTATTTGAACACAATGAATTTTGTATTGTTAAACCTGACAGTAGTTCACCGAAACAGATTAGTCAATTTAACACATTAATTACAATGAACTTAAAAACATAAATAAATGCATGCAACTGTCACTGTTTGTAACTTAACACATTGTGTTCAAATATGGTGTTCGTGGTGCGACACGCTGAGAAATAATAATGGGACATAACAAAAATAGATCAAAATATGTCCTAACTAATAAACTAACTGTTTTAGTTACTGATACTGTTTACTGATACTGTTTTTGAAATCAAATCGCTGCATAGCTATGAAAGGAAACACTGGCATCTAAGAATGCTTTGGAGAAAAAAAAAAAACTGTTCATTTAAAATAACCCAAATAGGAAATAAAACAGTTAGCAAAAAAGTCCATTATTCTGTGTCCTAAACTCCTGAAACAGTGATGTATCATATTTTAGAGCAGTCAATGCAATTTTGGAAAAAAATCAATTAAATCTGAATGTGTTTAAAAATATTCAGATGTAACCCCCTTGGTAATCGTTAACATTTTCATAAGTAACTGTAATTCAATTACTCTTTTTTTTCTGTAACATGAAAACCAGGGGGGTGAAAACTTTTAGAATTTTAAGATCAGGGTAAATTGAACTCATTTTGTCTTCTGGGAAACATGTGGGAGTATCTTCTGTAGCTTCTAAAGGGCAGTACTAAATAAAAAAAATGATATTTAGACAAAATAAAACATCTTCATTCTGTTCAAAAGTTTTCACCCCCAGCTCTTAATGCATCGTTTTCCTTCTGGAGAATCAGTGAGCATTTCCTGAAAGACCTGAAAGACTTTTCTGAAGAACCGCGAGCAGTTTAACTGTTCAAACAAGAAAATCATTAACAACTATCACTAAAAAAAAAAAAAACACAGCTGTGGATCAGTATTAAGAATCAAGTATATGTAAACTATTGAACAGGGTCATTTTTATAAATTCAACTATGATTTTCGCTTGTGGACTATCTGTAAACATATTTTATGTGAAATATCTTATTCAGGTGAGTAATAAATAAAAAATAACATGCATTTTGTATGATCCCTCTTATTTTGGTCAATAATGAACATTTTGCAGATTCTGCAAGGTGTATGTAAACTTTTGACCTCAACTGTATTAAGCTCCCAAATTAAGATTTAAATTTGGTAATAATTTTTAATCGATTGACAGCCCTAGTAAATATGTTTTATAAATGAACAAAACAAAAACAACAAAACAGTACAACTGGATAACCGATTATCTCTTTTTATTGTATGAATACACTGTACTTTATTTCTATTATTCAACCTCTTCTGTGTTTTGAAGCACTGTATACCTTAATGACAACCTATTTCAATAAAACAAAAGGAATATATATATTTTTGCGAATGCAAAATAGAAAAACATCGAGGAGATCCAGTATATGCTGTCTAGAGTATTATTCAAAGGTTCTGGAAAGATACAATGCGGTCATAGAAAATATAAACTGCAGATAAACGAGGTGACATAAAACTGCAGTCCATGTCCTGTCATACTTGGGTGCTTTCCAAGTCAGGAGCGATAGAAAGAGTGATTTAATTTACCAAATATGAATAGCTATCCTATCTTACTTACTTGTGACCTTACAGGGCAAATACGATCATATTCAGGTGCAATTAAATAAGGCTGAATGACAAGCTCATCATTATATGTGTTGAATGGTGCTACAATGTGACTTCATAGACAGAATCTGACATCCTGTAAAAGCCTAAAATGTTTCCTCTTCAGAAATGACATTAGTTATGCTAGAACGGTTCATCTGCTTGGTAAGTTTCTCGCTTTGGCAGATGGCCCTTCACTTTCCCTGTCACCTCTTTACCAATCAGGTAAAAATGGCAAGTTTTTGCTCTTTAAGATGGCGGGACATAACCTGTCCATGGAACATAAATGTGTCAGGTCTTTTTGTCTAAGATGAACTGAGCCCCGCATGCTTGCGTTCATAAAAAAAGGTCTTTAAATCCACGTCTAGGTTCTCTTTCCAGGGAAGCATGAGATTAAAGAACAAGGGACTCAGCTTGGTAAACGTAATGGATTGCCAGCGAAAGTTTAAATGCGCCATCGGTCTGTGGTAGGGGGAGGAAGAAGGCCATTATGCAAAAGAGAGCCGCGCAAGTAATCTGCACCTTGTCTCTCAGGCTCGAAAGACAAAGAACACACAGCCAGACGGCCCTGATTGCTTCTTAAGAAACCCTCGCACACAGACGCCATGATGGATTCTCATATTTTGACTGTTAATGTGTTTGAATGAAAATTATTTATACATTTCCGCCAGGCTTTGTGATTACTATCTACACAGATGGAAGCGGAGGTATCTGGGAAACGTATTCCCAGAATAAGGCCTGATTGCAGATCAGAATGAGTCCTGCATGGACTGCTTTGCCCGACTCGATGACAATTCTGATCCCTGACTTCTTCGCATCTTGTTATTAATGCACTCTGCGTAAATGCGGCGAACGTCTGCGTGCGAAATGCTCGCGTGGGGATTGTGGTTGGCGGAGGGTGTTTAATACATTCTGCCACCGACGGGAAAAGGAGATCCTTGAGTGTTTTCATCCACGCGGTGATCAAAATAGAACCACATATGTGAGATCTACATACGTGGTGATAATACGGTCAGCGTCAGGCATTTATCAGCTCACTGAATCTCTGGAAAAGATGAGAGGAGAATGAGCCACCGAGGAGAAGACAGGTGGACAGACAGAAAGAGAGAGAGGGAAAACAGATGACTTTTTCATCTAACATATGCACAGATGCAAGGACTCTCACACTCTTTTATGCATGCGTTCTTTGTAATGGTGCTCACATCAGGTCATGGGGTTCCAGTGTTCCTCTATCTAGGCTGTTTGAGGTTATCAGTAGACCACTGCCCGCAGTGATTCCCATTTAAGAAATGATATTTTAAATGCCGTTGAGGTCAAAAGTTTACACACCTTGCAGAATCTGCAAAATGTTAATTATTTTACCAAAATAAGAGGAATCATACAAAACATATTATGTTTTTATGTAGTACTGACCTGAATAAGATAAATAAAGTTACATTTATAAAAATGACCTGGTTCAAAAGTTTACATAAACTTGATTCTTGATACTGTGTTGTTACCTGAATGGTCCACAGCTGTGCTTTTTTTTGTTTGTTTGTTTTGTGATAGTTGTCAATGAATGCCTTGTTTGTCCTGAACAGTTAAACTGCCTGCTATTCTTCAGGTCCCACAATTTCTTTGTTTTTTTAGGTTTATCGTGTATTTGAACTCTTTCCAACAATGAGTATGATTTTGAGATCCATCTTTTCACACTGAGGACAAACACTCAAACACTCACTGACGCTCTAGGAGAAAAAAACATGTATTAAGAGCCGGGGGTGAAAACTTTTGAATAGAATGGAGAATAAGCCTAAATATCATATTTTTCATTTAGTACTGCCCTTCAGAGGCTACAGAAGATAGTTACATGTTTCCGAGAAGATAATATATGTTAAATTTACCCTAATCTTCAAATTCAAATAGTTTTCACCCCCCAGCTCTTAATGCATTGTGTTTCCTTCTGAATCATCAGTGAGCATTTAAACCTAACTGTATTAAAGTAAAACCGCCATTATACATTCAACCGACTGTCACTGGCTGGGTCCGAAATTGCATACTTCTTTTAAATATTTCCTGTGCCACTTGAAAAATAAAAGTATGTAGTATTATTGTAATCCAGATGTGTTTGCCATGTTGTCACTGTCATGTAACCTACAAGCGTCAGTTGCATCGCTTCACTGCCATTCACAATTTCTCTCCCATGGCCTCATGGATGCACACTTCTCACCCAAAGTAGTAGGTCATCTGGATACTTTTAACAATAGGTGTGTTCGACTTTATCCACGGCTACAGACAGCGATCAATGAGAGTCGCCGAGAGCAGTCGCGGGCGGAGTCGAAAAGGGAGCTGTCAAGTCAGACACTTTCTGCTCTCGTTAGTGGCGCTCTAGCGGTGTTTGCATGCACTATCACACATGAAGTGAATTAAATGCAATATTTATCAAATACACAGACTTTTCAAAAGCGTTTTCATGAGCAACAGAAACACGTTTCATATACTGCTTAATACAGTGCAATCTGAACAAGAATAAGGATCAACATAAACATATACTATTTAAATACTAATAAAGTGGGGTTATATATGCTTTTATCAGTGTTTTATGATAGATCAGGCTCAATATAACATTGCGACTACAGTAAAAACACTTTTATTGTTCTAAAAACACAGATTTGTCAGCATTATCGGACTTGAGGATGTTAGGATAACCCCAAAACACACGTGATCGTTGTCATGTGGTGATGTCAGCCGGCTGCTCTCCAATCGCTATCGCAGTACTTTGATGGCACACGTGACAGTCACAAGGCGTCGGCGCCGTCAAGTCGGACAAAATTTCTAACCGACATGCACTGCTTCAAGTCAGAATTTGATCGAGCTGCGCAGCGCTGCGTTAAGTCGAACACACCTAATATCACGCAACACATATATCATGAGAGTCAGCTGATGCAAGCTTGACTAACGTGACATGTCAGAACTAACGCAACGCTTGATTTAGTTTAAATATGCAATAATTTTTTCTATTAAATATTAATTTATTATAGATGATACATAGGCTATGGCACACCCCTGTATCACACTGGCTACAAATAAAATTTAAAAAAATAAACAGTCCACCCAAATTATATCATTATTTTAAAGAGTTTTAAAGTAAAATGTAAAGTAAAAGTACTTTAAGCATCAATTTCGTCCTGCACTTTACACAAAGTTGTATGGCTTCAGAAAACTTTGCTCAGTTCGGGAAGGACTACTTTTGTGTCGCTGTGTATACATAAACTCCATATCAGCAAGCACAGGTTCAAAAGTGTAAAAAGGACAAAAAAACAAGATTAGCTGATTGGATGTTTCATACGGTGTGTCATACAATTTGGTCGCCATCCACTTTAATTGTATGAAAGAGTGCAGCTTAGACATTCTACTGATCTTCTTCTTTAGCATTTAATGTAAGAAAATAAGTCTTACTGGTTTCGATTGACATGATGGTTAAAAAGGAATAAGGTTTCCAACTAGATATTATTACTAAAAGCAACAATTTTTGGTGAACAATCTAGATTTTTGCTTTAACTCTACAATGTTAACATGAGAATATTACAGCTTCCTGATTTCATAAGGTCCCTAAGAAAGTGTAAATTTACTCCAAACGTCATAACTAAAGACAACGTCCAAACCTCCACCCATCTGCCTAAAACATCCGTTCTAAGTTCTGTCTGGTCCCCAGACCCCTCAACCCTTCACGGCATCCCGGCATCAGACAACCCCTCAGGCTGCACCCCTCTTTCAACCTCCCTTGACAGTTATAACCGCACTGAACCTCGTCTCTAGGCTGCGGTTTAGACCTGATTTGAATACGGGCTTGTTTTATGGAGGCAGGTAATTGGAAGAGGGTGATTTACTACAGTGTATACAGGGCCTGCATCCAACAAAATATCTGGAAGCAGGGAATAATCACTTCCCCAGCCGTCGTGACATTTATCTGGACACAGGTATATTTTAAACACCCTGCGTTGACAGTGTTGACTATTAGCCAGGAAATAAATTATTCACCACTTACAAGGGGAGAAAAAATGAGAAAATTCTCCTTTCTACAGCCATAACAGGACAAAGCAGCATGTCCGGGAAAAAAAAGAGGAGTGAGGGAGGCAGTCATTTTTCGTTCAATTACAGAAGGCAAATATTTATTATTTATAAGTACTTGCCTTGTATGGGCTTAAATGTTATTTATGAACCTGTTGCATAGTGATTTCCAATGTAACTCATTATTTTTCGCCAGAGGGTGTTGTAAAGGAGCAAGGATATATTTAATGACACTCTGCTAGTCGGCGCAATTACACTGTAATCATTATGTAAAATGTGCTATTAATTAAACCAATTTTCTGCTGGGAACACTCTTTTCTTCAGGGCTTCATCTTCATCGTTCAGCATTGTCTCCTGTGTTTTTCTCCCCTCCTCTATAATGTTGTGACTTGGGCACATACATATTTATAAAAGAAATTTTCATTAGCACCCCTTGTTAATAGGACCACATTAATATGGAGATGTGCTGGGCAGTTTGGTGGATAATAAAATCGAAACTTTTTATGGTCTTCTTTTTGTGGGGGCGGTGCCATTGTGGTAACCTGGTATCTACCTACCCAACTAATTAACTAAATCTCCATTACTTTATTTAAATAATTAAAATCAGAATCATTACAACATACAACTAGAAAGACACACCTGTAACGTCAGCAAAACACTGCAGATACATTATGAAATTTAAAAGACACACAATCAACATTAACAACCTCCAACTTAATTTCATCACAATTAAAAACTTAACCAACCTTTTCTATTTGTAAGAGTTTCAAGAGTGCAACGTCTGACCTTCTCGCTTTCTGCTATTCTACAAGATGTAAATGTTGTTGTTTACAACTTCTTGGCACATCTTGTGTTTGCTCTTGACTGAAACAATTCAATATTTCGAGCGCAACCTTTACTTTGCAAATGCGATGTTGCTGTTTGGACAGATTGGGGTTGAGGACTTTGGTGGCAGAGATCACATCAGGTTCCTTGTGCGATGGCACTGTGGCCTAATGTTTATTCAATTAGTTATAAATTGATTTTCTTTTCAGAGAAGAAAAAAACCGTGTCCTACTGTTTTAAACTTTCACTTTGTACTTGAACAAAGCTGTGACTTGAAGGGAGAATTTGTTAAAAAATGAATATTCTGTTATCATTTAGACATCCTCAAGTCATTTCACATCTGTATGACTTTCTTTACTCTGTACAACACAATGTATTTAAGAAAAAAACACTAAAACATTGTTCAAAATATTTTTTGTGTTCCACAAAAGAAAGTCATACAGCTTTGAAACAACATTACGATGGGTACATGATGAAATTTTTCATTTTTGGGTGATCTACAGTATCCTTTCACCTACACTGACAATACAGAATATAGATTAGAAGAAATGGAAAGAAATGGAAAAAAATGCACATAAACAAGGGGCATACACTACATTTTAAAGGTTTGGAGTCAAAATTCATACTACAGAAGGATGCATTAAGAGCCAGGGGTGAAAACTTTTTGAATTTGAAGATCAGGGTAAATGTAACTGATTTTGTCTTTTCTTTGAAACATTTAACTATTTTCTGCAGCCTCTGAAGGGCAGTACTAAATGAAAAAAAATACGATATTTAGGCAAAATAAGAAAAATGTACACATCTCCATTCTGTTCAAAAGTTTTCACCCCCCGGCTCTTAACGCATGGTTTTTCCTTCTGGAGCATCAGCGAGCGTTTGAACATTCTGCAATAGTTGCATACGAGTCCCTCAATTGTCCTCAGTGTGAAAAGACGCATCACAAAATTATACAGTCATTGTTGGAAAGGGTTCAAATACACAAAAATGCTGGAAAACCAAAGAATTTGTGGGACCTGAAGGATTTTTTCTGAAGAACAGCGGGCAGTTTAACTGTTCAGGACAAACAAGGGACTCATCAACAACTATCACTAAACAAAAAAGAACACAGCTGTGGATCATTCCGGTAACAACACAGTAATAAGAATCAAAGGATGTAAACTTTTGAACGGGTCATTTTTATAAATTTAACTATTATTTCTCTCATGTAAACATCTTTTATGTGAAATATCTTATCCAGGTCAGTACTAAATAAAAAATGAAATGCATTTTGTATGATCCCTCTTATTTTGGTAAAATAATGAAAATTTTTAATGATTCTGAAAGGGGGATGCAACCTTTTGACCTCAACTGTTATTATTAAGCAGCGCAACTGTTTTCAGTATTGATGATAAGAAATGTTTCTTGAGCACCAATCAAAAAAAATGTATGAAGGTTCATGTGACGCTAGAGTAATGGCTGCTGAAAATATAGCTTTGTCATCACAGGAATAAATGACATTTTACAGTTATTGTAAATTACAATAATATTTCAAAATATTACTGTATTTTTGATCAAATAAGTGGTTACTTAGTGAGCATAAGGAACTTCTTTCAAAAATATTTAAAAATCTTAACCTCAAGCTTTTGAAATGCAGTGGAGCACACACATAAAATATACACTATGAAGATCCCATTAGAATCTCTATAACCCACACTTGATTTTCTCAGCCAACATAATGGTGGGCTTTTGATTACATCAGGTAAACAGTAAGCAATATGATGATTTTTATCGCAATCTTGAATTACAATATTTATCTTGCACAATCTGTTGCAGCCCAATATTTGAATGAACTGATCCCATTACAATCTATTTCCCTCCAGCCCGGTGTCACATCAGACTGCTACATGATTAATAAACTAACATCAAGACAATATTATGACCAGAGAGGCTTAAGTACATGCGGTAGAGATAGGAAGGGGAGGACACAATTGTACATCGAGAGCATTACATGATCATCCTCGCCCTCGTTCCTACAGATGAGCACATTATTAGAACATACTCCGTATCTGTTTGGATAAGCAGAATGTATGCGTGTGATGGATGAGCCTGTTTACAGATGAGGTGGGATAATGTTAGGGTGAGCTACACCACCGATTGTGCCGGTAATGAGCCCTTGGCTGGTCAGGTGCACAATGAGGGCCAGACAGATTACACCGCCCCGACCGGCACAGAAGGCAATCTCCTAAACAGCTCTAGATTGATAGAGTTACCGTCCTACACTAACCGATTGTAGAGAGGTGACTCCAGTTTACTTTCCTTGGCAAAATATGAAATTAAAGCTTTGTAGAAGAATATGTGGGGGAAAGTAAATTTGGGATCATTTTGTATGTCATAATTGCATAGATGGATGTTTACATTTCTTTTTATATATGTGTGTGGGTGTGTGTGCATAGGTATATAAGCTACACTCTTAAAAATAAAGGTGCTTGACGATGCCATAGAAGAACCTTTTTGTTTAAATGGTTCCATAAAGAACCTTTAATGTCTGAAAATGTCAGAAAAGGTTCTTTGTGGCAAAAGAAAGTTCTTCAGATTATAAAAAGGTAAGAAAGAGATGGGTCTTTAAAGAACCTTTGACTGAATGGTTCTTTGTGGAACCAAAAATGGCTCTTTTATGGCATCAGTGTGAACCTTTTAAAGCACCTTTATTTTTAGGAGTGTATATATGATAGATAGATAGATAGATAGATAGATAGATAGATAGATAGATAGATAGATAGATAGATAGATAGATAGATAGACAGATAGACAGACAGATAGGTTATAAATATAAATAGTAATATAAAATATATGAAAAATATTTTTAAAAAATATAACATTTCGTTAGACATTTAGACATCAGAAACACATCAGATAACAGTAAACTCATTCATTTTAGTTACAAAATATTTTATAGATGTTTATATTTCATTCATTAATTTATTTATTAGCTGGACAGATGTTAATAACAGACGTTTCAGTGTAAATGCAAGTCACTAAAATGTAAATGTGCTACAACCAACTTTAAGTACAAATACATTCGCTTTGGATTAAATTACATTGTAAAAATTACAATTTTAACTTAATGTAAGTTCGTTTTTTTACACGTCTTTTTACAAGGCCTGAAAATAAAATAAAAGGAATCAAAAAGTTCTTGGACACAGCAAGTTTGATCAATAATAAAAGCACCTGTTTGGGCCTGGTCAGAATGAATAAATCAATAGGCTTGTAGAAAAATGGCGAAACGGGGAAGGTTAAGTGTTCGGAATAAAATATGTTCCCTGGAGCATGTAAAAAGAGTCATGGAAAAGAGAGCAGGGGGTTCTCTGCATAAGTCAATGGTCCCCTCGTCATCTTTCTCCTCGTGTCACGGGAAATAGACTGATGGATCACTTCCTGGTGTCACTGCTTGAGACTTGTGACAATCAGCGAAATGATTGTGTCTGCCTGCAAACATAGGCTCATAACTGATAGCCTAAACCCCGAAGACTCTACTCACCATGTGCGGTGATGGAGCATTGGATTAAAATCACTCCCGATGAGGAGGAGCCACCACCATTTATTATGTACTTCCCCCGGCGCTCCGCCATGCTCCCTGCCCCCCGAACCCCCAACTGGAATTTTCACCACAAGAACACATTATGGTAATCAGACAGTATGTGTGTATAGGAATCAATCAACAGGAAAGCCATGGCAAAGAGTTATGACAGTACAAAGTCTGTTTGTAACTTTTGATTAATGGAATATTTACCATGGGCCCGCTTGAGAATGAGGAAGGCACGAGGTGGACTTGGGGGTTAACCCCAAAATTTCCATTTAAATGCAGGAAGGGAATGGGCCATGCAGCCCAACGCACAAGACGTTCTGTTGTGGCCAAACCAATTTGCTAACATACAGTATGCGTTTGGATTAGATGAATAACCTAGGCGAAATTCATCTCATCTTCATCATCATCATCAAGATCATGCTCCCAATTGCCGTATAGCCACTCGACTGATTCGTGCAGCTCTTTTCCCTTTTGTTATATCATGGCATACAAATATGTACGTCCCTGTAAGGCATTTTGAACCAGGAAATGAAAAGTAATCAGTCTTGGGATTACTTGGGCTTTACGAAGCTCACACTGAAGTATTTCAACCAATGTGCTACGACCCAAATATAAATAATCTGTCGCTGAAACAGAAAAAAACAATGTTCATCAATAAGGCAACATGTTAAGAAAACTGCAGAATGTCACCGTAAACAGTAGAGCAATTCAGCTGCTGTATGAAATACAGCAACGCTTCATCATCTCGTAACATTCACTAGCATTTTCCCTCTTGACTAATGAAATTATGCACTGAAAAAAAAAAAATACAGCCATTTACATGACTTTTTGTTGTTTAATTTGCTAATTATATATACATAAATCAGGGGTGTTTTCACCGAGGAGGCAAGGGAGGCAGTGCCTCCTCAAAATATTGGATGAGAAAAATTTTTTTTGGTAAACAAATAAAACAACGCCAATGTTACAAATATAACATTTAAATACAGCTGCAAGCAGCTATTACCGGGGTTCAAGCACTTTAAGACATTTAAGCACATATGAAAAAAGACATTAGCAAGCCTGTAACCACTTAAATCAATGATTTAAAAAAGCATTTTTGACAAATCCAGTTAATTTACCATAGAAATATTACATTTCTTAACGTTTATGACCGTTAAAGTGCCAGCTGTGGTACAATCTCCTTAAAACTTTGCATACTTGTTTAGAATCACCTGTCACATATGCTCAGCGGGTTTTGTGAAGTTTTGAGTTTTCCTTTAGATTTTATAGGTTTTGGTGTAAATTTGGACAGGCCCCTTTTCTAAATTACCCCGTTATAGCTTCCCAAAGGATAAATTTCAACATTTTTTGATAATTATTGACCAAGAGTGTCAAGAGAATTTTTTTTTCTTAGCACTAGTTCACCAAAGTAAGTTTTTTTATATATCTTCTCAATCATTTCAGAAACTATGTGACTGACAGCAGTGGTTCTAGAGGCAAAGTTGAATGAGGAGTTTTATCATATGATACGAATATCGCATGTATGTGCGAAAAACCACGCAATGTACAAATGTGATATCGCCCCCCAGTGGCCGATTTCTTTAAAATGTCTCACAAACCTTTGGGGCTGTAAGTCAAACAGGCCCACCGAGTTTCGTTCCAATCGGTCTCCGTTAACCTTGTCTAATGTGTGCTCAAACTTCATTGGCCAATGGCACGTACAGACACTTGTGGCATTTTGGACCAAGACAGGACAAATGGTTGCGTAGGTATACCCATTCTTACAGCGCCAGCAAGTGTCCAAGCTCTGCATTTTTAGTCCTGTGACCTCAGATTGAGCTCTTACATAAGTGTTCTGAGTTTGGTGTTCGAAGTGTTCGAAGTTATCTCATTCTGTTCAGTAGTTATAGGCATTTTATTAAAAAGTTTTGGTGTCCCTTTGCGATGGTGAGTCGAAAGTTTAAGTTTTTTTTGATAATTATTGATATTCACTCTCCAAAGAATCTTTTTGCACTGGTTTGGTTCTGATCGACTGAAAAAACCTAAGACTCGTGCACAAAAGCAAGCTTCTCAAAAAATCCAAAATACCCGAAAATTTTGCTCACGATCAAATCTAAGGATTCGTTTTTTAGAAAGAAAAAAACGATCGTTTAATATTTTAAAATCCCTAAAACAAAATAAATTTCATTGAGAATCAAAACTGTGTGCTATGAAATGAATTGTTTTGGCAGGGGTTTTTTATGCCTTTATTTAGATAGGACAGTGGAGTTGGACAGGAAGCGAAGTGGGAGACAGAGAAGGGGGTGGGACTGGGAAAGGTCCACAAGCCAGGATTCGAACTCGGGTCACCCGCAGTACAATGGCGCTATATGTCGGTGCACTAACCACGAGGCTATTAGCGCCGACTGAATTGTTTAAAAAAAAGTGTTTTTTAAAATAATTTCCAAACTGTTTTTAATTTTATGCTTAAAAAAAAAACTTGTCACTGGCATAAAAAAATTACAGATTCATTCTTCAAATTAAGAATGTGTATACAGTATACACACAATAATCGAGTAACTGGTTATTTTTATTATCTTTATCTTATCTAAGAGCTCACAGTGCATGATCACTCATTCTATATTTTAGCACGTATCAGTGAGACAGGCTTGTATTTGAACCTCTCAGATATTAGATTTGCAAATCCAAGGTGCAAATTGTTTGTGGAATCTCCATTCTGCCCTTTCTAATGTTGTCATTAGCAATCAGCTCACTAGGAAAACAGGGGCGGGAGAGGGGAGGAAAATCATTTGAACTCATGATCCACGATAGATTGGCCCGTGCACCGGGGTCGTCACTGGGCCAGGATGACAGTTCAGGTCAATACCAGGGGCAAGAAGGTGGCCAAGGCAAGGCCCCGGGGGCCTCGTTCAGAGGCTTGAACTCAGGACGCTGAGGATTAAGAGCGGTTGACAAGACATTGGCAGTCTTTTTCTGCTGAAGGAGTTGCAGAGAAGAGGATTATCGTGGGCCGACAGTGTTGTTGCTACTTGCTGACAGTGGCAACCTGTAGCCGCCCCGGTCACCGGTCCAACCTCGTCACCCGTCACTGTCAGGACAAGATGCTGAGGTATGGAAGGGTGTCACTTCCCTTCCATTCTTTCCCATTCGTATCCCATGCTGCCAACCTGATCCTATAGCCGAACTCAGGGGGCATGGCATCCTGCTCATTGATGTTTGGAGTATTGAGTTATTGATATACTCCTCAAAGAGCTCCATTGATCCCAGCGCAGACGTCGCACTACAGTACATGCATACCAGAAAAGCTACACGAGTTCACTCGACTCCCATTCGGCTACATTAATTCTCCGGCGGGAAAGGAAAAAGGGTTGCGGCATGCAATTGTAGGATAAAAACAAAAGAAATGGAGTTGTATGTGGACGCCATTAAGATATCTCAGTTTGACACATCCAATCCAGACAAAGGCTTCACTGGGAGGCAAAAAAGTAATGACTTCCCGCATGTCCCACCTCACCTAACCCTGCGCTTATGAAATATCACTCCCCAGCTTGCTTTGCCTTAACGGCTTAGGGGGTATTTGAAAAGTTTGGCAACTTGTCAAATGGATGGATCAGACAGATATATGGAGTCGGGGTCATTTCTCTCACGGCGAATATCCCTGTCGGCTGATTGAGGACTTAGTTTGGCCGAACGCCGCTAAAGCCCGGCGTGTTCCGGCGACTGCCTTACACACGTTAGCAGCGTATATGTTATTCCATATTCTGTGTGCCGCTCGCGGGGCAAGGGGGGACTCCGAAGGCTGGGATCTTTGCGCGCGGCTAACCCTGACTCCATCGCTATCAATTGTCTTTGAACAGCTCCGATCATCACCTCAATTATCCGCTGTCCGGCCCATCTGATAGCTTTCTGGCCAACTATAAGTTCTCTGTCGATGAACATGGAATAATGACAGCCGAGGGAGGGGATGTGGGGTCTGGCGCACACACATTCACCCACACACATTCACGCACAACAAAAGCCTATTCCGCTACCTGTAGAAAAGCCATTTACCGACCACTGAGGTGCTTGGAGCTTTCGGCTGTATTTGAAAATGGGATTGATCTGTATTCTGTCCCTAAAGCAAGAGTGAGAGCAACTCATTTACAGTGCAAATACAAACATCTATAGAATAGGACTGAACTTATGTGAAAGAAAACA
>JAHKKF010515241.1:0-13824 GCA_019740295.1 Labeo calbasu
AGATGGATCTCAAAATTATACAGTCATTGTTGGAAAGGGTTCAAATACACAAAAATGCTGGAAAACCAAAGAATTTGTGGGACCTGAAGGATTTTTCTAAAGAACAGCTGTGGATCATTCAGGTAACAACACAGTATTAAGAATCAAGGGGATGTAAACTTTTGAACCGAGTCATTTTTATACATTCAACTATTATTTTCTGTTGCGGACTATAATATCTTTTATTTGAAATATCTTATTCAGGTCAGTAATAAATAAACAATAACACGCATTGTATGCTCCCTCTTATTTTGGTCAAATAATTGACATTTTTAATGATTCTGAAAGGGGGGTGCAAACTTTTGACCTCAGCTGTACTGTTCATATGTGTAATGTGTTGCAGAGTATTTTTAGAACAATACAAAGACAGCAATACAAAAAGCTGGACCAGATGTTGCTTCTCACAGGTCAGCAGGAGCACATGCTCACTTTGAAGTGTCACAAAGATTACTGTAATGAGACTAATTAAAATATAGAACGAGGCAGGCTGCAAAGGCTCAGTGCTGTCATAAATAAAGCAATATACAAGAAACCACCAGCAGCAAAACATGGTAAAAAAAAGATGTGCCGCCTAGAAGGCAAAACTTACTAATTTATAAAATTATGATAATTAAAAAGGTAAAAAATTATGGTACGGTGGATAAGTTTTGGCAGGAGCAGCTCTGACTAGGGTGCCGGCTTTACAATTTAGCATAGAAAATACAGTTTTTGATCGATTAAAAAAAAGTGTAATAAAAAAAAAAAACATTAGCATTCTCTCATACAGGGTGTGAATTTCAAACATTGGTAGCCTTAGTAGAAAGGTAAACGACAGTGGGGTGTTTGTTGCAATGTTGAGACAGGAAAGCTAAACAGCCTCTTTTACCTATAGTGTTCTCTTAACATATGGCACAGCGGGAGAAAAATAGACGTGTTTAGAATATGACAGGTGACATCAATCAGGTAAAAGCCCGTAAGGCAGCACACATTGGGGGGAACAGGCAGCTCCACACCGGGTAAGTTCCACCTCTCTGCCCTGTCAAAGCATTTTGTGTGAATACTGACAGGCTGCTAGTCAAATAGCAGCCAAACCGAGGTGCACACTGCATGCTATGCTTCCTAAGACAATATTTCATGCTGTTTGATTTAGAAAAGCCTTAGGAATAAATATTACATTAACTTTTACAGCTCACCGAAGTGAACTAATTTTATTCTGGTTATATTTTTGAATTACAGATTTCTTAGAACCCCTCTAATGAAGAAAATAATAAAGCTTTAGAAGACCGAAAATTAAACTTGACTTGAATAAAATCCAGTAATTGTAGAAAAACTTCCAGTATCTTCATCTTGCACAGTCTGACAGCAGTAGGCTGGCTTAGGAACTGCACTTACAAAAGGCTGAGATGCAGCGTAGGATTAAAGCCTTATATGCACAGTTAGTAATCCCAGGGACCAGCTGTTTGAAGCCCCCTGCTACGCATGTTCTACAGCTCTGACTATGTTCCTGGAGGGCCAATCACCGTGTGACAAGAAAGTCAACACATAGCGCTGCTCCGCAGGGAGAACCGTCACTTACTGTCAAATACAGTACCACTGAGCTCAGTTCACAGGCATAAATGAGTAATTGCACCGAAATGCCTGCCATTTAAAAAAAAAAAAAACCTCTCAGTGCATGTATTTCCCACGTAATATGAGAGGGTCTTATTTTATGTCTGCAACCTATATCCTTAACCACTGAAATGCATCCACTTCTAACCTATATAATAATCGTATATTTGGTGCTCTGGACTTAATCAATACATCTCAAGTATACAACAATATACATTAATATTTTGTTAGCTTTAGACTTTACAAAAAGTTTCAATTCATTCACATAAGATAATGCATTAATACCATTTATTTATTAACTTTTTCACAATTTCACTTATAAATTCACTAGGTTAATAAATAAATTTTAGTTAATAAATCATTGTAGGCTTAAAGAGATGAAAATTTTGTCATTAATTACTCACCCTCATTTCATTCCAAACCATTAAGACCTTTGTTCATCCTCAGAGCACAAATTAAGATATTTTTGATGAAATCCGAGAGCTTTCTGACCCTGCAGAGACAGCAACGCAACTGACACATTCAAGGCCCAGAACGGTAGTAAGGACAAAGATAAAATAGTCCATGTGACATCAGTGGTTCAACTGTAACGCAGGGTCAGAAAGCTCTCGGATTTCATCAAAAATATCTTAATTTGTGTTCCAAAGATGAACGAAGGTCTAATGGGTTTGGAACGACATGAGGGTGAGAATTAATGACTTAATACATTTATTAAGCCTGCATTAAAAGGATAGTTCACCCAAAAATGAAAATTATCTCATCATTTACTCACCTTCATTGTGTTGCAAATCATATGACTTTCTTTCTTCTGCAGAACACAAAGGAAGATATTTTAAAGAAAGATGGTAACCAAATAGTTTTGGTGCCCACTGACTTCCATTTTATGGAAAAAAAAGAAAGAAAGAAACACATCTCAAAATATCTCCATTTATGTTTAACAGAAGAAAGTCAGTCATAAATTAAATTATGACAGAATTTTCATTTTTGGGTGAATTATCCCTTTAACTATAATTAACTATATTACGTGATAATACATTTGTGACCCTGGACCACAAAACCAGTCAAAAGTTTCCATTGATGTATGGTTTGCTAAAAAAACACAATATTTGGTCGAGATACAACTATCTGAAAATCTGGAATCTGAGGGTGCCAAAAAATCTAAATATTGAGAAAATCGCCTTTAAACTTGTCCGAATGAAGTTCATAGCAATGCATATTACTAATCAAAAGTTACGTTTTGGTATATTTACGGTACGAAATTTACAAAATATCTTCATGGAACATGATTTTTACTTAATATCCTAATGATTTTTGGCATAAAAGAAAAATTGATAAATTGAACCCATATGATGTATTTTTGGCTGTTGCTACAAATATACCTGTGCAACATAAGACTGGTTTTGTGGTCCAGGGGCACATTTGTAAAACAATGTCATTTTCTTTATCTAGCTATTTACACGGTATTGTAGTTGCTCTAAGTTTATTAACAATGATTCAACACAAGGACAAAAGAGTGAACATCCACTTATTTTCCAGTCGCTGTTGGGTTATTTTTCATTGCCGTTGACATTTCGCAAGCTACCTCGACCAAACTCCCAGGATCAGTCATCACACATTGGCCTTACTAGTACAGATTAGGTGACAATTAGTTGAAAATGTCACCTTGTCTTCTTGTGTTATCTTGGTGCGTTTATCTTAAGATGTTCCACGAAGGGCTTAGTTTCAGTGGATTCAGAAAATGGCACTACCCCGTGTCCGTATCAATGCTTGCTCATCCTCAGCCTGATCCATAAAGCCAGTCATATATGAAAGAGATCACTGATATGGCAGATCACTTATATCAGTGAAATCCCTGTTCTCTCACAGATTTGCAATGTTTCCTGCCATTATCTTTATATAAGACTGGAAGGCATATTAATGATTAAATCTTTCATTAAAAGCATCATGATATACATTGCTGTTTAAAAGTTTGGGATCTGTAAGATTTTTAATGATTTTTAAATATCTTCTGCTCATCAAGGCTGCATTTATTTGATCAAAAAAAAAAAAAACAGCAATATTGTGAAATATTATTTCACTTTAAAGTAATGGTTTTGTATTTTAATATACTTTAAAATATAATTTATTTCTGTGATGCAAAGCTGAATTTACAGCATCATTACTCCAGCCTTCAGTGTCACATGATCCTTCAGAAAACAGTCTAATATGCTGATTTATTTTTAATGTTGGAAACAGTTGTGCTGTTTAATATTTTTTTGATTCTTTGATGAATTCAGAGTTTAAAAAGTGCAGCATTTATTTCAAATAGACATCTTTTTTAACATCTTTACCATCACATTTTATCAATTTAACACATTCTTGCTAAAGAAAAGTATTAATTTCTTTAAAAAAAAGAAAAAGAAAAATAATTTACTGACCCCAAACTTTTGAACAGTCGTGTATGTTGTTAAAACGATTTCTATTTTAAATAAATACTTTTTAAAAACGTTTCACAGGTTGCAAAAAATATTACATTTTTTCTGTATTTTTGATTAAACAATAATGAAACTTCTTTAAAAAACAAAACAAACAAAAACTGTAAAAATCTTACTGATTGCACCATCCTTCAAGAAATTAACATTCTAATTAAATCATGACACGCATAAATAAATAAATAAATAGATAAATATATTATAAATATATAATAAATCAATAATTGCATCAATACAATATGAAAAATCAGAAATGTACGTATTATTGATTGAAACATTTATTGATTGATTTCTATGAATAATATGACATATCTTCAGCGGACATATGTAAAAAAGTTGTTTGAGTGTAACTTTTTGATTCCAAGACACAAAGAACCACCACGCAACTAGTAGAAATCATTTCTGGCCCTCCTGCCACATCATTTTCAGGTCACAGAAAGACATCTTCAGTCTTCAACAAATCAACACTGACACATACTGTGCTACAAAAACCAGCGAAGCCATATGGGAAATCATTTGTAGCCGCAAGGGTAGCCCATACAGAAGAAAAAGGTTTGCGCCTTAACCTGAATTGGCTCTTGCATCCTTGTTTGCCTTTAGTTTTATGTATCTGCAGGGATACATGAAAGTGGTCCCTGCATACCCAATTTTACACGGTAAAATTCTAAAAACATTTGTATATCGCTGTGAAACAATAGAATAGAATGCATGTAGAAAGGATGAAAAACACAGACATGAAACAACAACCTTCACAGTCAACCCAGGAGTTTGAATACCCACAGATTCACAGTCCAGGAGGTAAAATTGTAATGAAAACAATCCAGCGGCAAAGGTGGAATATGTAATGCCAACAGGAGTCCTCACTGTTTTCCCAAATGGACAAAAGTGATGTGCGAGTAAAACCTGCATTGCATTTCCATACCATTTAGACAACGTCTCCCTGTTCCCACAATGACCTTCAAGCATTTACTGAATGCAATAGTGGGGCGGAGTAATGTATTCTCATATTTTCCCGCTCTTGCAGTGAGGGTGAACACACATCACAAACGAGTGGCCGCCTGGCAAAAACACATGCATGCATAACTCTGCTCTTTTGTCACATGTGATTTTTTAGCAATGCAACGACTGCTTTAGCCTGTTTGCTTTACAGATTAGATGGGCAAACAGCGCTGCTTTATGACAGAGAGTCTGTACGCAGGTGCTGAGTGAGGAGACGTGAAGGACTCTCCATCACACACCCGCCCGAAGGCCTTTGGAGTCTCAACGTCGAAACCAGCTGGTTTAAATGTAAATACAAGGACGGCCATGTGCTACATGTAAATGTGAAATTCCCATCAGCGCACATAGTCGCTGTTCAGCGTTTCGCAAAAAAATCCCCCATGCGTCCTTTACGACTAATTGGTTATTTTTCTGACAAATTAAATGAGCTGAGTTTGTGAGGTACTGTGACCCCACTCCACTTATCCTTGGAACAGAGGTAAAAGCATTTTGAGGAAATGGGCAAAAGCGTTCCCGGGAGACAGATTATGGAGTGTTGTCTTCCTCCCCCTCACTATATGTCAAGATTTCCACTTAATTTCTCTTACAGTCTGGTTAGAGGTTGCATAGGGAATAACTCAATGATAGCACCTTAACGGCTTATTTATAGTTTTGGTGGTGAATGTCTGTTTTAAACTATAGGCTCATTTGCATTGAACTTCTCTGAAAGTTCCCTAATTGTTGCTCTCTCATCTTCAATACAATTAATGGCAGAGATTTAAGAATGAGTGGCAACAGATTGGCGGTTTTGTGACAGATTCTATCAATGATGCTCCAAATGGTTTGATTAAATAGCAAAAATTTTATTCTAAGCAAGTGCGATGATGATCTGCTGACAGATACTGATTCAGCCGTCAGTTACGATTCACATCGTTTATAATTCGTAGCTCCGCACTTACTTCATCTGATCCCCAGGGGCTCCGAAACAGCAATTCTGCTGACGTCTTCATGTGAATTTACATAGTCTGCAGTGACTTGTTATTTTATTAAATGGAAAAAAGAAATGACACAAAGGGTTTTCAAAAACCCTTAAAAAATAGTGGATCAATCTTGATGCTTTGCATAGTACAAAGCTCATCCTAATGCAGTTTTATTTAATATCAACAGTTAACACATTATTCCTTACAGGCGGCATTTTGTGATGAAATGGAGAGAATTTCTAGTGAGAATTAATGGTAAGAAGTACTGCTAAACTTATCTACTTATTGCGTTAATTCTTTTCTTGATGCCAGGGAGCTCAAAAAATTATAATATCAAGAAGATGCTGTGCTCTGCACTGTGAGGGTAAATCCGTTAGGATACAGTTAGGGTATGTCGAAAAACTCCATTTTCTCCTCTAGCTTCAAAATCACCCTACATCGCTACAGAAGTACCGGCCCAGTGTTTACAAAGTGAACGTGCATGGAAGGTCAAACACCTTTACAAAAAGGTAAAACAGCGATGTAGGATGATTTTGAAGTTGGAGGAGATGGGAGTTTTTCGACATACCCATTTTTCGACATAACTTGTCTTGAACCGGAGTGCTCAGAGTACGCATGCGCATCGCAGAGCTAGTCAAGACAAGCGTTAGTGGTTAAAAAGTGTATAAATACTATTTTTTTTAAAGAAAATGACCAATTGTTTTGTTAGATAAGACCCTTACTTCTCAGCTGGAATCGTTTAGAGTCCTTGAGCACCACTGAAGTCCACTATATGGAGAAAAATCCTTGAATGTTTCCTCAAAAACCTTAATTTCTTTGCGACTGAAGAAAGACAGACATAAATATCTTGGATGACATGGGCGTGAGAAAATTATCAAGAAATGTTTATTATCTGAAAATGGAGTAATCCTTTAAAAATTGTTGCTTCCATGTACTCTGCAAAATACATATTTTGTTGTGTGTGTTGTGTTCACTCCATGCAGCCTTTAGGTCTCTGGCTAACCGGCTAACAGCAATATCTGTTCGCTCGCAATTGTCTAGAAATATATCGATGAATAGTGAATGTCATTGTTATTACTTGAAGTTATGATAAAAAGCAGAACGTTGGGCTAACGCATATACCATGGCTGTTTGGGTGTTTAATGTAATGGTGATGGGCGTCCCGTTTCCGACATGCACTGCACACAGTAGATCAATCACAACAGACTGGGTCAACGGACCAATCACTCCAGATTAGCTTCACGCAAAGGAGCGGGTTTCGAAAAATGAATTGCATCTCAGAATGGCTCGATTTGAAAAAGGGGATATTATTTTTACAGATTAATTAAAAACCACTGGATAGATTTTTTATCATTATAGGCTAGATGCGTACATACACTGCCAACCACATTAATGTTCAAACAACATGTAAAGTGAACTTTGCATCCGATGACCGCTTTAAAAAATTTTATCCATAATATCCAGAGAATATTTACTGTGCATTAAATTGACAGCTTATCTTTTTCCTACACACCATTACAGCTGTATAAGATTATTAGATTTATAAACCTTTAAAGGGTTAGTTCACCCAAAAATGAAAATTCTGTCATTAAATACTCACCCTCATGTTGTTCCAAACCCATAAGACCTTCATTCATCTTTGGAAAACAAATTAAGATATTTTGAAGAACTCCAAGAGTTTTCTGACCCTGCACTGACAGCTATGTAATTACCATGTTCAGTGATCAGAAAGGTAGTAAGGATATTGTTAAAATGTCTCTCAGATTTTATCAAAAATATCTTAATTTGTGCTTCAAAGATGAATGAAGACCTTACAGGACTGGGACGGTATAGGGGTGAGGAATTCATGACAGAATTGTCATTTTTGGATGAACTAACCAATAAGGACTTTGTTTATAATTACGGCTGACAACAGAAAAAAAATATTTCATGATTTACAACTCTTTCAGAAACAAATGGAACTGTAATACCAAAATCAGTAAAAAAAAAAAATAAATAAATAAATAAAAACAAAAAATTAAAATTTTCCACTGATTCCCTACCACCCCTCTGTTGCCCCTTTGAAAACTCTTACATTGAGTTAAACATGTCATTTTTTTCAGTCATCTTAACATTTTACTTAATTACGTTTAGAAAGTAAAATGTCAGGATTGACATGAAAGGTGTTCGGTTTTGATGTATTGTCATTACCCTGGGGGAAGCAAGCACTCAGATTTCATGCAACAAAACAGTAAACATTCTAGATGACTTCAAGAAAGATGATCAATGAGGGGTCATTATGCATACATGACACTCGCTTTCAGACCCTGAGGAGTGTCTTGTTAACACTGCGGGAGGATTTGTCCAGACAGCATTAATATTGATCAAAAAAATCACTTTGCAGCATTTTTCTTCATTCCACTGCTATCATTTTCACATCTGCACATCTGCCATGTATGAACACCCAAACAAACCTGACCAGGTAAACACTGTGGAATGAAAGTGACAAAGTGATGTTTAGCAGAGTAAAATTCCCTCGCCTCTATTCGGGTTTTCATTTCCAAACGCATCTGCTAGGTTGCAGCAAACAAGGGAAGATAAATTGTCCATCAACAGCTTTTGTGGGAAAAGATCTGCAGATTTTTTTCCTTTCACAGCAATTTATCTGAGTTCAGTCAAGCTTAAGTCTGACAGAGGTTTTATTTCCTCAGTCATGAAAAGAGGGAAGAAAAACAAAAGCGAGGCACTTCCTGAATGAAGATGGCCAATAAATGAGTTTCAGTTGCAGTTCATCTGAAAACCACACGTTTTGTAGGCCAACTGTCCCTTAAAGAGTCATTGGCTGTAATCAGTCTAAAAGACCCAATTAAATATTCTTGGGAAGTAGGTCACCTGCCAACCTACAACATGGAGACATTCAATCACATTTCTGCCAGTGTCTCCATGTCTGCAATTAGTCATTATCAGCCTTAAAATAACCCGATGTTAAAGATACAAAGCTGTCCTCAAAGACTTGCATATAACATACAACGGAACCCCTAAAGTGTGCAGTGGGGGTAATTGAAAATGAATGCAGAAAGGTCACGTGAGAGCTGTTTCTGAATCTGCTACAGCATGGTCTTTTTTTCAGATCAGTAAGAGGACAGGTGTTGAAGAACCTCACAGAACCTGCTGGGACAAAACTCATTAACCCTGCCTAAGTTCTCCCATGCTGCCAGATTACCAGCGGCTTTCTCACCAACAACATTTCCTTATTTCTCCTCTGTGTTGTTTTTATCTTTTTGTGTTAAGTTCGAAATCATTACTTTTTAAAAAAAAATAATTTTATTTAGCAAGGACGCATTAAATTGATCAAAAGTGACACATTTATAATGTTACAAAAGATTACTATTTCAAATAATTGTTGTCGTTTTGAATTGTACATTCAAAAAAGGATCGTGGATAAATGTACCATGGTTTCCACAAAAATTGTAAGCAGCACAGTTATTTCCAACATTGATAATAATAAGTATGTTTTTATTTGAGCACTAAATCAGCATATTAGAATGATTTCTGAAGAGTCATGTGACTCTGACGACTGCTGCTGAAATTCAGCTTTGCCATCACAGGAATAAATTACATTAAAAAAATATTGAAATAGAAAACTATTATTTTAAATTGTAATAATATTTTACAGTACAATGTTAATTTTATTCTATTTTTGAATAAATGTAGCCTTGACGAACATACAAGACTTCTTTCAAAACTTTCTAAAAAATCTCAAACTTTTGAAAGGTATGTATATGCTTTAGCAATACTCACATGAACTCCTTTTATTAATAAGCATGTCTTTTAGGTTTTTATGGAATGTCCTAATTTTGTGGGGAATGAATTATCTTGACAGAAATTGATAGCTTGATGAAGACAAGTGTCCTCACAGTGTGAATTGCAGAATATATCCGTCTTTTCTGTACATTCAGTTGTCTTTTTCCACATCCATATAGCTCTGGTGATGACTTTAGTGAAATATAAGTAAAATAAATATATTAAAATGTATTTAAAATACATTTATTTCATGCTAAGTATACTACAGGTACATTTACATATTATGTACCTAATAAAAATACCCTGCAATTGTATTTTTAGTATACTAAACTGGTATATTTAAAGTCTGCTAAATTGGAATGACTAATTTTGCACTTAACGTACTTAATTTTGTACTTAAGTCCAACTAAAGACATACTTAATTATATTTGACTGAACTATTGCAAGTATGCTTTAGGCACACTTTAAATATTTTGCATTTAAAGACCGATATTATTTAAAGATCACACAATCCTCATTAGTCACATTAAAACATATTTTAGGCTTAATAATAAGAATTGTGCATTGTGCACAATTAGCACTCCAAATACAGTTTAATTACAACTTTTTTAAAATTATTTTTATATCAGTAAGTCTCAAGCGATATGTCAGTAAATATGTTAATAGGCTTGAACTATACTTAGTATTAAAAAAACGCATTTTAAATCTATCACTTTTTTACTAGGGGATGGAGAGCTGCAGGATGATCGCTATGAATTTGGGGATGAAGAAGTACCAAGCTGTTTTCCAATCTACCCAAGGGAAGCAGGATATGCTATTTGATATTACATATTTCAGAGTCCAGTTTCCTGTGGTTAGACAATCAATACGCTGACAAACAATTGGTGAAGGCAGAAGTGAGAACAACATTCAAATCCGGAGAGATAGAGATGAATTCACTGTGTTGAGTTTGCTGACCCTGGTGTTTGTTGCTTCTGCGGAGGGCACGGAGTTCACAGCCAAAAACAACAGCATGTGATAAGTCCTGCTGCAGGAAATATGGTCACAGTTCAACAGCGAGTAGATGTACATATGGGTTACAAACCATGTGTCTTGGGCTGCACCATCTGTTCACAAAAATGTCAAGTCCACCTCCTGTTTTCTAGCAGCTCTCGCTCACACATCTGTCTGAGAGCAACATCAATGAACAGAGGTTAGAAGCATCTAAAAGTAGCTCTATTATGTGACACCAAAATGAAACGAGAAACAAAAGCTTGTTAAATGATAGTCTAAAAAGACTTGACAAGTGACTAAAGAAACTGGATTTTATATACGCGCACTGAGAAAATACACTAAAAATGAGACGTGATCACAGTCATCATGGGAATAAAAAGAAAAGGCTGAACGCAGGCATTTGTGATGTGACAATGCGACAAAGAATGCACTCGTGAAAATTTGCTCACGGTGATAATTCTAGGCAATCTTCCAATCATGTTAGCTAATTAATATTCATAAACCAAATATACACATTGGCTTAATGCAATATTAAGCCAGATAGGCAGATATTTTTCATTAATAATTCATACATAATCTGGAGATTGAGTCTGCACAGCTCAATTGACAATTTAACATCAAAATTAATTAAAAATAAAATGTACACTAGATGAGAGATGGCAAAGCTGAATTTTCAACAGTCTTCAGTCTTCAGTGTCACGTGATTCCTCAGAAATCATTCTAATATGCTTATTTGGTGCTAAAAAAATCATATTCTTATTAATATCAATTTTGATATTATTTTGATTTTTTTTTTTTGGCATAGAAATGATAGAAATTAATACTTTTATTTAGCAAGGATGCTTTAAATTGATCAAAAGTGATGATAAAGACATTTATAAAGTAACAAAAAAAATTCTATTTCAGATAAATGCTGTTCTTCTGAACTTTCTATTCACCAAAGAAACCTGATAAAATTCTGTAGAATTTAATATTCTTTAATGATCTTTAATATTAGAATGATTTCTTAAGGATAAAGTGACTGGAGTAATGATGCTAAAAAATCAGCTTTGATATCACAGGAATAAACTACATTTTAAAATATATCAAACAGAAAACCGTTGTTTTAAATAGTAAAAATATTTTAAAATTTACTATAATTTTTGCTGTACTTTGGATCAAATAAATGCAGGCTTGGTGAACAGACAAAACTTTCAAGATCTTACTGTTCAAAAACTTTTGACTAATAGTGTAAATATAAAATTACATGCAACCTTTTTTACACAAATGTAAATAAGTACTGTGGTGTGCACAAATGTAACATAACAGAAGAGTGTTTTTAATAAAAGCCAACAGAGGTAAGTTACATATTTTAATATCAGCCAAAAGAGATAAATGTGGAGGGGGCTACAACCCTCCAATTTCCAGCACCTCTGGCCAACAATAAACAGACAGGGTAACTTCAAAATAACAGACACAAGACAAAATCAACAGCACACATTACACCGAGTGCATGACATGAAATCAATTTGATGCAAACATGGAGTCACGAGTATTAGCTCCCAGCCAAGTTTCAGCAGAGTAAATCAGACTTCAATATCACAATTCCCATTGGCTTATAGCAGCAAGAACTCATTCATTCTATTAGCCTGTGCTGCTTACATAGAACATAATGACTAAAGGAAGGCAAATCCATATCTAGTCCTTTTCGTCCTATACTACAGTATGCGCTTTGAATAAGTAAAATTTCTGAGAGCATCAGAGTATTCAAGGTTACATGAAGGAACACTACCAAATATATTTTGTACATTTCTACACTCCCTATAATTAGTAAAAGTAGTATTTCTGTTTTTATAGCTGCTATTGATGCTGATCAAGATTCGATTACTTGAAAACCTTGCTCATAATGTTGCTATAAATAAGCCATCATATAAACCACACTTTTGCAGCCCTTTTTTACAGCGTAAATTGTCAAAGCTGTGTCATCTGAATAAGTGCTGAGGATATGAAAACATCGGTATGATTTCCCGTGGCTCTCTAGTGTTAGACTCGTTCTTTTTAAAAACTAACCTTGATCATCATAAGCCTTTTGAAATGCTTGTGGAATCAGGAATTTGTTTTGTGTTCCAGGGCCAAACATGAGTAGTTTTCTCTAGATCTACATATTGATTTATTTTAGTGCAGAGGGGGTTAATTAAATGTGAATTGTAAGCCTGAAACAAAATATTGAGCATGCTGGACAGAGGAGAGGAATCTGTCCTTTAGATGTTAAAACAGCAATCAATACAGCATAACCTGGGAATATCCGTCAACACACTGCAAACGAACAGTATTGAGAAAGATCTGGAGAAGGATTAAGTAGCTGGCTTCAGACACCGCAGCTCAATCTGAGGCACTGCTGAGCATTTTCAATGAGGTGTGTGTATCGCCTAAACATTCAGGCCGCAAATCAGATTCCTGATCAGGTGAATGTGCAGAACATTTCAATAAAACACTAACAGAAACAGTACATTTCTTATACACAATCAAAAGTTTTTGTACAGTAAGAGGTTTAATGTTTTTTTTTTAAAAGAAGTCTCTTCTGCTCACCAATCCTGCATTTATTTGATCCAAACTACAGCAAAAACAGTAAAATTTTGAAAGATTTTTATTATTTAAAATATTTAAAATATTAAAAATATTTATTTAAATATTTTCTATTTGAATATATTTTAAAATGTAATTTAATCCTGTGATCTCAAAACTGAATTTTTAGCATCATTACTCCAGTCACATGATCCTTCAGAAATCATTCTAATGTTTTGATTTGCTGCTCAAAAAACATTTTTTTACTATTATTATTATGTTGAAAACAGCTGACTAGAATTTTTTCAGGTTCTTTTGATAAACAGAAAGTTGAAAAGAACGGCATTTATCGAAAATAGAAATCTTTTGTAACATTATAAATGTCTTTATCATCACTTTTGATCAATTTAAAGCATCCTCGCTAAATAAAAGTAGTCATTTTTATAATT
>JAHKKF010515241.1:20315-30360 GCA_019740295.1 Labeo calbasu
CAAAAGTTTTCACCCCCCTGGGTCTTCATGCATCGTGTTTTCTTTCTGGAGCATCAGTGAATGTTTTAACCTTTTTTAATAGTTGTGTTTGAGTCTCTCAATTGTCCTTAGTGTGAAAAGATGGATCTCAAAATCATACAGTCATTGTTGGAAAGGATTCAAATATGCAAAAGATGCTGAAAAAATGAAGAATCTGCAGGACCTGGAGGTTTTTCCTTAAGAACAGTGCTCAGTTTAACTGTTCAGAACAAACAAGGGACTCATAAACAACCATCACATAAAAAAAAAAAAAAAAAAAAACCAGCCGTAGATCATCCAGGTAACAACACACAGTATTAAGAACCAAAGGTTCCCAAACTTTTGAAGGGGGTTATTTTAATAATAATATTTTTTTTTTTGTCTTGTTGACTATGTAAACATCTTTTATGTAAAATATCTTACTCAGGATAGTACTAAATAAAAAATATCATGCATTTTGTATGATCTCTCTTATTTTGTTAAAATTATTCACATTTATTCACTGTATAATATTACAAAAGATTTCTTTTTTTCAAATAAACGCTGTTCCTTTGAACTCTATTTATTAAAGAATCCTGAAAAAAATGTAACACGGTTTCCACAAAAATATTAAGCAGCACAATTGTTTTGAACATTGATAATAACAAAACATGTTTCTTGAACACCAAATCACCACATTAAGAATGATTTCTGAAGGATCATGTGACAATGAAAACTAAAGCAATGGCTGCTGAAAATTCAGCGCTGCCATCAAGGAAATTACATTTTAAATATATAGTAAAACACTAAATCTAAAATGTCTAACTGTAATTTGGCCAAATAAATGCAGCTTTGGTGAACAAAAACAACCCCAACCGTTTGAATGGTAGTGTACTAAAATGGTTTATGATTATATCACTCATTAATCGTATCTTTAAATATATAATAATTCATATTTTATGATGCAATTTCATATTTTAAGATTGAAAGTCTGGATCTAAAATCTGTTCATTTTAATCAACCCCTGGGGCATAAACGTGCCAGAATTTAAAGAAACACCCATCAATTAGAATCCACGTTTTGCCTATAAAAATCTGCAGTTCCTTGCCTGGATGGTCCAATTCAGCAGACCCACGCTTTGATTGAATGCCATAAGCACTTTCAGAGGAAAAAAAACAGCAAATATTCCAAGGCACAGAGAAAGACATATGATGACTGTAAGATGGCTGCATTAAACTATCAGAGTCAGTGTGCCAACCCGAACACATTTTTGCTTATCAGTCTAATTAACCTATCCTGAGTGAGCCACCAACTCCAAATCACTTCCCATCTGTCAACGCTATGAAAGTGTCATCTTTGCTCCCCCACCTCTGTTTCCACTGACATGCCAGCAATCAGTCTGATTCATGAATGTGTGCAAGTGACTGTCGCCGTTCGCATATCAGCACAGCCGAGCTAAAACCAAATATAATCCCCGCGAGTGTGCACAGCCATTAGCATGATACACATCCTGTTCTAGGTCTATTGTTGTCTTGTTTCATCACTCCAAGGAAGGTGAACCACAGTACTTTGTAAGGTCAGAATTGTTAAAGCTGAATTATGAATGCGCTGGAAGATGTTTCTAAGGGCAAAGATATTCATCAGTGAAAAAAAGTGTCTTTATGAGAACACTGTGAACAGAAAGAGATGACCCACAGTCACCCTCTCGCCCCACCATGGACAATGATTTGTTTTAAATGAGAGTTGGGTGGGCATTTCTTTATCTATCAGGAGCCAGAGCCCAGCTGTCCACACACACCTGCTATGCTGGCCAATTGTGCATGCTTGAAAACACGAATACTGCTATGAGAACAGCACTGGGGTGATATTATTTTATACTTTATTTATTTTATTATTTATTTTAAATCATTTTAATAATAACAATTGATTTTTAATACTTTTCATTTTCCACTTAAAGAACCTTTAGTGCAATGGAACATTCTTAAAGTTTCCAAAGGATCGCAGCAATGCCACAAAAGAACCATATTTGGTTCCTCAAATAATTGCACTTTATTGGACTTAACAACATCAGCACCCATTCACTGCTATTATAATGTTTGGAAGAGCCAGGAAGGTTTTTTTATATATATATATAACTCTAATTGTATTCGTCTAAAAGAATATATACACCTAGGGTGGCTTGAAGGTGAGTAAATTATGGGGTAATTTTCATTTTTGTGTGAACTATCTCTTTAAAAGAAACTGTTTAACATTTTAATATTCTAAAGAAGGGTACATGGATTTTGGATGTTCTAGAAGGAGCCGTAGATAGTGTTACACAATATTGTGTTTTTGTTCAGTTTTGCAGAGAACACTTTACCTTTAAAGCCATAAGCAGAATTGTTGCGCATCTCAGAGCAACACAGCAGTGTTCAGTTTCTGAATGAATCCACGTTTTGAACGAATCGTGTGAACCAATGATTCAACTGCCCATTTATAAAGAGAACCATTTACTTAATTCCTAAACAAATCATCCGTTTGAACGAATCGAATGAGCATTTACCACAACCTGCTGGCAGATTTAGTTTTTTTATGTAGAGTATAATTTCATTAAAAATAAATAAATAAATAATTATTAATACAAAATTGGCCGCACAAATATAAAATTCTGATATCTTTTACTCACCCTCATGTCATTTCAAACCTTTCATTAAAATGTTAAAACTTTCTTCAAAATTTTGTTGAACCAAATAACATTTTTCTTTCTAAAGCTAAAATTTGTAATGTCTACTTGATACTTTCTCATTTAACACAAAATAGCTTTAATAATCTTTTGTAGGTATTTTCGAAGTCAATTTATTTTGCGATTAATTAATCGACACATCATGTAATTAATTAGATTAAAACTTTTAATCAACTGACAGCTCAAATATATATATAATTTTACGAGCGTAATAAGAAATTTGGGACATCATGGGACATAATAGACTAAGCCACCATCTAAATGGCCATTCTTCAAATTCTAAACACATTTGCCAGATCCTATCCAAAGTTCGAGATCTGGGAAACCCTCTACTGAAGGGTCGGCCTGAAAAAAAAAAAAAACACCACAGTGTGACAACAGATGTATATCTTTTAAATCCATCACACACAGGGACATACGCTGGCAAATCATGGCAAAGCAACATTCTGTCATGCCAGATTTGTGTTCCCCTTGCAGATGGTTCAATGTTACAACTTGTACCCTTAGTCTTGAGTCCTGCTTACATCCTCATCCATATTCATCATGTACACAATAAAAATGCAAAGCAATTAGATCTGCACTTGCTTACGATTATAAAAATAATAATATTGCATTTTCAGGAGTTTTTAATTAATATCCTTAAAGGTAAATGTCATCCTTCATTTCAAGGGTGCTAAATAATAATTAGTTAAATCACACAGGAAGGCACTATTTGGGATTTAGGACGTTGCTTCTTCACAAAGACTGGCCTTTGTGGCTAATTCTCAGGTTCCATTGATATTGCACAGGGAAAGTGGGACACCCTTGTCCTTTCAACAGCATTTCAAGTGTTGTCAAGCAGCTTCAGATCATTGTTGCTAGGAAAAAGATGATTCAATTAAACCATGACAACTAAACAACATCTAATACTGTCAATGATCTCTTCAAAGATACCAAGTCCTATAAATGGAACCATCTGTATTCACTTCAAAAGTGCGTCACTAATAACTAACAACCCCAATTTCTAAAACAAAATTTTCCAAGTAAAAACTGGAAGGTGCCTATTTTTTTCTCTCTGGGATTATCAGAATGTATGACATATAGATTGAATCAGCACTGTTAGTAAAGTACATGTCTCAGCTTGTTTCTCATCATGTCTCTCTTGACAGCTGATGCAAAGTGCACAAAAGTGCTCTCCTTGTTTTCCACCACATTCCACAGCCACCTAATATCATCTCTATAACCTTCCTTCCTACAATTTCATGTAACAAGCATCATGTGGATACCTTAGGGAATCAGCATGGCAATAATGGCATTGGGTCAACTATATGTTCATGCTGACGCTTAAGGCATCAGGGTGGTCCTCTAAGGACCACTGAAACAAGGTGATAGAACAAGGTAAAATCAACAGCAGAGCATCAGTCTATGCTATTACCATACTGTAGGTGTATGCTGATATTAAACACTGCGCAGGGCGTCTCTCTATTACCACTGTGCTCATCTCAAAGCGAGGACAGATCACCACTGCCCCCTGTTGGTGCAATGGCAACACAAAGAGGTGTGTTCAATGTTCTCAATGTCTAACACAAGCCAGCTGTGAACAGAGATTTTGATGCTTCTCATGCATGTTTTCATAATTCTATTATAGGATATGGCAAACCACTACAAAATATCAATTATAATAATGAAGTGAAAAAATTGCATGATTACACTGCTACAAAAAAAAAAATAGAGCCTAGTTTAAGAGACGGTCCAACCAAAAATGAAAATTCTGTCATCATTTACTCACCTTCATGTCTGAACCTGAATGAGTTTCTTTCTTCTGTGAAACACAAAAGAAGCTGGTAGTAGTTTCTGTTATCACTGACTTCCACTGAATGAACAAAAATACAATGGAAGTCATTTGAAACCAAAACTGGCTGATTATTATCATACTTCAAAATATTTTTTGTGTACAGCAGAAAAAAGTAATGCATATAGCGTTGGAACGACATGAGGAAGAGTAAATGATCACAGAATATACCCCCAGCAGAGTATTTTACATTAATAGGCTAATATTACTGATTAAAAAAACATGTTTGGGCAATTTTTGACAATGAGTATTTGCAATAGTTCTGTAACACGCCATCAGCATACACACAGACACCCTGCTAACTTATCTGGTTCACAGGCCATCCTGGCACTTTAATAATTAAAAAACCACACCAAAGGCATGAAGAAACTTTCTTTTAATCAGTTCCTTTCAGTGACTTCTAAAACTGGCGCACTTCCAGTTAGAAAACTGACCCAATGCTTATTTGCAGTCTTTTTAAAAGGCTTATGAATTATGAGTATTACATTTAAAATGCTGTCGATTTGTACAAGACAGAACGTAATAGTTTGAAGAACGAAAAAAACCCACTGGCTGCCAGATTTATGATTAAGTAACGTATCTGAAGTCAGTCCATCATTATTTTTGACACTGAAAACAACTCAGAGGTGCTCAATATAGTCTCAACTCAATGTAGTCAGGCTGATTTATTTATTAAATAATACTCACATCTTAAAAACAGGTGGTTTAGATGTTACCCAGGAAGAACTATGAAGAGGCTATGTGACTACATTTTTCATAGTGTAAGATCATACCTGTATCTCTGAGGTATTAACGGACGAGCTACTGGTGAGTTTTCTTTGGAGACTGTCAGTATTCATGTGTAAAATTCTTTTGAAGTATAAAACATCCACATCAAATCTGGAGTCAGCACAATTCACACACCCTGTCGGCAGAGCAAGAGAGAGGCAAAGTGAAATGCTGCTGTAAACACAAGATCAGAGGCAGGAGTTTGTTGCTGCTGTAGGACACATCTCTCTGCGCTCATTTACAGTGCAGTTGTTTAGATGTCAGCAGGAGTTAAGCGAACATGCCAAACTTTTCTTTAGGAATACTGCCAAAGAGTGTTCATGAAGAATAAACTTTCAGATAGCACAGAAGGACGGAACAAGCAGAGCCATATGTCTGAATCATTTGCAAGTACGCAGTGGTATTACACAATCAATTTTCAAGTTAGACGCTGATTGCTTACTTCTTGTTAAAAAAAATGTACATAAATTTATATAAATATTTACATATATTTATATAAAAAAAAACACACTGAATATATAACGTCATTTTTTTTTTTAATAAATGTATTACAGTTTCCACAAAACAATATTAAGCAGCACAACAAAATTTAATTTTGAAATGTTTCCTGAGCACCAAATCAGCATGTTAGAATGATTTCTGAGGGATCATGTGACACTGAAAACTGGAGTAATGACTGCTGAAAATTCAGCTTTGCCATCACAGAAAATTTGTCACTACCGAACAACATTTTTCTGCAATTATGCACACTTTTTTGGAGAGTTATTTGCAAACGTGTTATTCCATAAATTTGTCACTAGTGACAAAAGGGAACACATAATCCTCAGATTTGAGGGAAATAAAATTTAGTACCGTTATGCAAATATTCTGTATTTCAGTATGTTTTAGTAGTGTTTTAGAATGCATGTTAAAATTTTGTAATGTGATGTGGTCGCTACCAAAGCATTACAGTCACTACCGAAAATGTTCAGTCATTACCGAAACATGGGATGTTTTGTCAAAAATAAAATAAGATTTTATGATAGTTTTTGATTCAATGTATATTCGAACTAATGAATCCTTTACTTTGAAATCAGTATGATCAACGTTTTGCGTTTTAAAAAGAAAAATTGGATTCAAAATCTTCAAATTACACCTGAATCATTTTTAAAAATGCAATTGTTATTGAATTACCTCTGAAAAACGTTTTAATAAAACAGCCAAAAATATATATTTACAATGTAGATCTTAAATCTTAATAGGTCATTATAACTCTTCTATTAAATTATATATTACTGTGTTTTGGTAGTGACAAATTTGGGGAGAGGACAAATATTCCAAAACTTTCTGGAAATACAATATGAGAATTAACTGCACAATTACTAGAAATGTGCTGGATATTATAAAAGCATACGATGTGTTTATGTGTAATAAATGTAATAATAATTAAAATCAATTTTACTATTTTACTGTATTCAGTGTGATTAAATGCAGCTTGTGTGAATATAGATAGATAGATAGATAGATAGATAGATAGATAGATAGATAGATAGATAGATAATTTAAACAAAATCAGGAAACAATGCAGAACTGCAGTGGCCAGGTGGTAGCAGACCTATACTTGACCTATTGTTCACAATTTAATGTTCCTATAGCTCCTTACTTCATTGTGATGATCTGCTATTAGTTGTTGGACTAACAGAGTGAGGTGAACTTTGAGCTCCTCCCTTAATTCCTCTCCTGAAGACCCCAAACTGTACCCAAACGCAGAAGAGCTGCGTTCCAGCATGTTGTCTGTTCATAAAGAGGTGTACGTACAACGAGCCACAACTTGAGCATCATTATATATGACAGTTAAGCAATATGCAATTCGTTTTTTTAAACTTGAACATTTTCACCGCGGAGTTGAGCAAGCGGACATCTGTTGATTTTGTCAAAGCGACGTTTACTTAAATCTTGAATTCCATTCGTACTTACTGAACATCGATTCGTGAGAGTATTGGTTATCATGTGGAGACTGCTGGCCTGTGTTCTCATGGCCTCTGTGTTGCAGGCGCGTGACCTACGGACGAGACAAACTATATGCCCGAATGTGTGCGACCTGTCCCGCTGCTCATCCGCTTTAGAGTCCTGTTATTTCGGCGTGGTGAAGGACAGATGTGACTGCTGTGCGGTGTGTGCGGCGGGAGAAGGGGAGTATTGTGGCGAGCGCGAACATGGAGTTTGCGGTCAGGGGATGACCTGTGAATATAGCACCAGCGCGCGCGGCACGTGCGTGTGCGACTCCAATGAGCCAGTGTGCGGCAGCGATGGGAGAACTTACCCCAGTATCTGTCGACTGAAAGCTGAGAACAGACGGGCTGAGATGAGCGGCATACCTGCTGTCATTTTCATCCAGAGAGGCCCCTGCGAGACCGGTGAGGAAAAAACAGTTTGTTTTGGTGTTCCTAACACATTACACCAACTCATTTGGCAGCAACTTAACAGAAGTTTATCACAATCTAAACGGTGTAGCTGTTTTTTTCCTTGCAGCTTACGAAACAATTTATCGGCTATTTAAGGTGTAGCAAATGTAATTTGACGAACTGACAGAAAAGTGTTGTAAAACAACCCATACATATAACGTTTTTGCCGAATTAGTTTTAATATCATTTTAATTTAAAAGAAAATTATATGTAGGCTACAGTATAAACCTGTTCACGATAAGTTACGTATATTTATATATTTTATACCAATAATACAGTACTAATGTACTGTTAAAAAATATAATCAAATATACATAATCGTGTATTAAAGTGATTTCTGTTATGCAGTAATTGTTATGCCATCATCGTGTTTATTTTCCCTGCTGGGAAAAAAAAAAAAAAAAAAAAACAGAAACCATCACAGAAATTCTAATGGTTTCCTTTACAAATACCAAACATTACAAACCATCAGCGTTTAACTATTAAAACCATTGAAAATGTGTTTTGGGACGTCCCATTATGATTTAGGTTTTAACAAGCCACCAATAGAAATCGACCAATTACCTGTAGAGACCAACAGGGACCATTACAATTTATGAAAACCAGTACAATTCCCATTATAACCAGTAAAACCATTACAAATTCTGTGATGGCTTCTATTGTTTTGTTTTGTTTTGTCAGCAGGGTTGATTGCACATAAATTTACTTCTGTCTCAGTTTCTAATTTCAATTCTCATCATTTTATTTAACAAAAGCCAGTTCTTTCCATCCTGGTGGAAAGTTTTTAAGTTGTAACTCACAAATCTTCACAACACAGGAATATTTTGAGTGTGCCATTGTTAACCAGATTTTTGCATATTTCGCATATCTCATGTCTAGCACAGATATTATTGAAATACTGCAGTTGCTTTAGCAATACTGAGGTGAAAATCAAAAAGTCATTGAAGGGGCATATCATATCAGATATGAGTGAGTACAGCTTGACTTCACAGCTTCATGCAAAATTCAACCCAATCCCCTTATAAAAAAGTAAAAAGAGGCATTTATGTGATAATAGATTTATGACTTTAAGTCACACACCTCTGCAGTAAAAGAGGTGCAGCGTTTCAAATCTATTTCAATGTCAAGGGAACGTTGATAGCATTCATTTCAGCACGTCAGTGCTGGTATTCAGCAGTTTTGCATATTGTAAAAGCAGAGGAGTTGTTAATGTCAACTCTGTCATTTGTTGTTACAAGCCAAATCATGGAGCACCTTTTGAGCATCAGTATCGCTGTAACATGTTGATTGTAAATGAACTGAAACCTTGGAATGATATTGCTATAGCTAACAAAAATATTATCGTATCAGTACAAGATTGTTATTGACATTTTTAAATGCCTTCTTTTTATCGTGCCATAATACCTGTGGGGTGATTTCCGCCGGTTCTACATTTGTAGCACTAATGTAAGTCATCATATTGTGTTCTTTTCTCATTCTCACAGCCTGAGATATGATTTGACACACAAATGTTTGTATCAAATGGTCCCCTTACCGTGTTTGTACAAATAGCCCTGCACTGAGAAACCATTTTTATTGTTTTCTATATGAAGGTGGTGCTAGCGGCGATGATCAATGTTTGAGTTCTACACAATCCCACAATCCTACTGACACCAGAATCATTCCAACTGATATGAGAACAGTGAGGGAACGTTTAGTTTTTTCAGACAAGGCAAGAAGTATATAGAATAAAGCCTATTTTTAAAGGGATAGTTCACCCAAAAACAAAATTTCTGTTCTCATTTACTCACCCTCTTGTCATCTAAAACCATATGACTTTTATTCCTTCATGGAGAATCTCTGAGATGTTTTCTTCTAGACAGTAAATGTGGATGGGGACTTGACTCATGCACTGCATTCAAAGTTTTCAGAAGTCATATGATAGCTGTAAAGGAAGAAGCTTAAATTGAAATTATTCCTTGAAAATTTTGCCATGAAACTCTTGCTTGATAGCCATGGTCACTTTTAATTTTCACTGTATGGAAAAAAACAACTTTGACTATAAAAATGTCATTTTATCTTACACACATTATAATTACACATCATTAAAAAAAACATACGTGACCCTGGGCCACAAAACCAGTCATAAGGGTCAATATTTTTAAAACTGAGATTTATCTAAAAGTCAAATAAGTAAGCTTTAATAATTTCATTCATGTTTGGTTTGTTAGGATAGGACAATATTTGACCGAGATACAACTATTTGAAAATCAGTGATCTGAGGGTGCAAAAAAAAAAAAAAAA
>JAHKKF010515243.1:0-20515 GCA_019740295.1 Labeo calbasu
GTAATTTATATTTTTATATTTTTTCATTGTTATTTTTTTGTTTGTGTTTCGTTTTGTTTTGTTATTTTTGTTATTAAATTTTTAATAATAATAATAATAAAAATAATAATAATAATAATAATAATAATAATAATAATGTAGTAACAACAGTAAATTTATATTGTTTTTCATTTTGTTTTTATAATTTTGTTATTCAATTTTAACAACAACAACAATATAATAATAATAATAATAATAATAATAATAATAATCATTATTATTATTATTATTATTATTATTATTATTATTATTATACAACTGAAAAATTTGTATTTTGCCATTTAGTTCAGATAATAATATATCAATGGTGTTTAGAAAACAGTACATTATTTTTATTATTATTATTATTATAAAAGGAAGAAGAATTAGAAGTAGTAGTACAATTAACTAATAGTACTATAATATAATAAGCTATGTAACTGAAAAATATTACATTATTTTAGTCATTTAGCTCAGATATGATTATTATTATTATTATTATTATTAATGACAATAATAGTAAATGAATATTATTTTTGTAATTCTTATTATTTGTGTTAGTATTATAGGAAAATAAAGTGAGACATACAGCGGAAAAATATGTAATTATTCTCAGTTCAGATAAGCATCATCACCAGTAGTAGTAGTAGCAATGTATTATAATATGAAAACACTTTGTTTTTCACATGGACATGCATGAATTTCAGATAAAGCATCTGCACTTGCTGTATCTTAATAGTAGGGTTTTGTTGTTATTGTGTTGTTTGGTTGTTCTGGGTTTTTTTTGTTTGCAATGGAGAACTGACAAACCACTCAATTATTTTTTTTTTTGTGAATGTACGTGGACATGCATGCCAACATGCTTCTTGCATTAATGCTTAATGAGTTACAGAGCTCGTCTTACTAGTTTTGAGCTGTATGGCAAGCCAAACACTTCAAAAGTGTGATGCAACTGCATTACCCAACTGATCTATGTGGTGACCCCAATTATCTGAGCAACCCGATGGATAGTGCACATCTTGTTTACTTGGCTTACTTGTGCAACCCACAGACAGCACTGCGCAAACTACAAATTGGCCAAACAGAAATGCAGTAATTATACACACTGGCCTGCTTTTGGCTCTCAAAACAATACTTAGAGTGCATTTTACTGAAAGAAATGTATGGAAAAAAGGATAAACAACAACAAAGAGTCACTTCTTGCCAATAAACAAACAGTATCACAACCTCATGCCATGAACTACAGCATTAAAATGATAATAAAGCAAGATTCCCAAAATATCCTCTCATAACATTTCATGTATATCGTTAACAACAGACGGAAAAGCTCAGGAACTTGGGAAGTTTCACAAACACCACCGTGACGCTGTTTAATCAACTCAGCAGTTATCAAGCTTCCCCAAACGTCTCTAAAAAGTCACTCGGTTTGCATACCGCTACTGCAAGACTGGCAAAGCTGGGACTCTGGGATCACCCGGCGGACACAATTGGACACTTTCAGGGTGTGCGGTGCCAACTCCACCGTATCCCAAAGGAAAAAAGACTTGGCCTTGAGTGAAAATCTTCCAATGGGACCATTTGCTACTCAGGACAGGTGCCAAGATGAGACAAAAGGACCACTCAGCGTCTCTCGTCAGATGGACGGTCCAATGCAGTCATGGTTTACAGCGTAAGTGGCCTGCATTTGACTGAAAATATTATTTTGAAAGACCAAAAGCTCACAGATGTCCCCATCAGACAGGTTTGTCTTCCGGCCAAAGTGCAACTTGAGGGATTAATAGGTCTAGTGAAGCACCAGCGTCCCACAGAATTGACTTAAGTGGCTTTTTCCAGATGAAATAGGGGCAAGGGAAAGTAGATTGATAGGGATTTAAAACACAAGAGTGCTGAGTGCCACCACACAAGAGAGCAAAATGAAACTCTTCTGCCGGTACGGAATGTCGCTCGCAATCAGTCCCTTTGTTTCAGGCGGATTGTATATCAAGTCTGATGAAACACTGATGACGGTGATTTCTCAAAGAAACGCAGCCCTGTTTTCGACAGGAAGCTGGCAAAGTTAACAAAAGAACTTCCACCACCACCTTACTTTGAAGGCCACATCAAACATCAAACATATGCCGTTTGCTCAAGCAGTCTCTTACTCGCGCTGAAAAAAACCCACAAACACTTGCGGAAGCATCCTGTCCATTCTTTGATCCAAGTGGCTTTTGAAAAAGTTTCTTGATTATTGGGTAGAACACACATTTTTTGGCTCACACACATTTGCGTAGTCACTTCAATCGCAAACGCAAGTCATTTGTTTCACACAAAAAAAATCAGTCATCTACTCATGCTTGCTCAAAATGTATGACTATTATTATGAATCACTATTATCAATGTCAAGCTGTTTTTTTCCATATTCGTCATAATGCACAATATTCACTGGCTAAAATTAGAAGGCCTAGATCTGAACCCGTCAAAAATCACTAGAGACATTTAAAAGAAGAAATGTGGATTTAAAAAGGCGAAGAAAATATTAATTAAATTTAAAAAATAATATGAAAAATAATATAAACTGTTAAAAAAAAGAACTATAAAAAAGAACTATACTTTAAACATATCATTATAAATAATTTTTATTAATAAATACATTCTGGCAAAACTGGCACTCAATCTGGTGCTCAATTTGAAAACAAAAAATAAATAAAATAAAATAAAATAAAATAAAATAAAATAAAATAAAATAAAATAAAGGAAATTTGAATTTAAATATATCATTATAAATATATATATATATATTTTTAAATACATCGATAACAAAACTTACACTAAAACTGGTGCAAAAAATGCTGTTAAAATAAAAGAAAAGAATACAAAAGAAAATGTAAATATCTTTAAAAATAATTACATTTTATTACACATTTATTTTTAAGTAAAAAAAAACAACATTCCGGTACTCAAACTGGTGCTCAAATTGCAAATAAAATAAAATAAAATAAAATAAAATAAAATAGTGCTCAACTTGCCATAAAAAAGCAAAAGAAAATATAAATTAAAATACAAAACTGACACTCAAACTGGTGCTAAAAAATAAAATAATTAATTAAAATAAAATAATTTTTATGACAAATTTACTTTTATGTAAAAAAAACAAATACATACATTCTGGCACTCAAACTGGTGCTCAAATTGAAAAAAATAAATAAATAAAATAAAATAAAATAAAATAAAATAACAAATGAATAGTGCTCAAATTGCCATTAAAATAAAGTAAAAGAAAATATAATTTAAATATATAATTATAAATCATTTTATTTAAAAATATATAGATTCTGACAAAAATGTCACTTAAACTGGTACTCAAATCTCCACTACAATAAAAAAAGAAAAAAAGAATACAAAGAAAATATAATTAAAACACAAAACTAAAGTAAAGTAAAAAAAATAAATAAAACAAAATAAAATAAATTAATAAATTAAAATAAAATAATTTTTATGACAAATTTACTTTTATGTAAAAAACAAATATATACATTCTGGCACTCAAACTGGTGCTCAAATTGAAAAATAAAATAAAATAAATAGAATAAACTCGGGTAATACTTTCATCTGATGAAGCATACATGTAAAAGAAATAGAAAAAGGAAGAAAAAAAAAATCTACATTCATTTTCTAATCAAAAAAGTACCATATCAAAGTATCAAGTGAGGGTATTTGGCATTTCAACACAGAAAGTAGTGGTTTTGAATGACTAACATATTCACGCTCAGGCAAAAGTCCTATTTAATAATGAAAATTGGTCCCTAAACTAAAGTATAACCACATTTACTTCAATAAAACGACCTTGAAAACCCCACTGATGCCTCGCACTTTCAAAACTCCCTTTTAAAACGACTCTGTGATCTGCATGAAATAACAGGCAATCAGTTTTCCCTCCAGCTCCTGCTCTCACCTTGATTGACAACTTCCTCTCCCTCCTCTCCCGCACCTGCTGCTTCCTCCTCCGGAGTCTGAGCAGTGTGACAAGGTCTCCAGGAGAGCGGGACCCCGGCCCAGCTGTGCAGCAGCCGTCGCATTCTGCCTCCGATTCTAGCCGTGAGCACTGGCTCTGACCCGTGAGAACAGTCCCTCAACCTCTGCGCCTCTCTAATCGACCCTCTCCTTTCCTAAAACAAGGCTAATTGATGACCAAAAACCATTACACCCACATCAAATCCCGCTTTGCTCCACAAGAGGGCGGCAGGGTGCACGGCAAAGCGAAGGTGGAAGGGTTTTCAAAGCCTGCGAATGTGAACACGTGAAGGTGGTTGCCATGGAAATAGAGCGGTCGGGCTCAAAAGGGCGGATCTGAGAACAGCAGCGCGTGGTTTACAAGAGTTGACAGGAAGTGGGTTGAGCGCCACTGGCGAAATATGGGACTAAGACTCTCTTTCCAAGCATTTTTTTTCTATATATGCGTGTGTGAATATGGAGGAGCTTTGAACAAGCAACATAAATGCATGCAAAGCACAGGGTAACTATATGCAAAGCAGCTCATGAATATGATGAATATGAATGATTCCTCCGCGGGGTGGCTTAGTATGTCTGCACCATATGGATTTTGAGCGCTCATCTGACTCAGCAAATGCACTCAGTGCTGTTAATGCACTAGGTAGCGTGTGTGTGCGTGTCTCATTGACCCTTTTCTCCATCACAGTCGACCGCTGCTAATCTAAACACCTCATTTAAAGGTCAGTTGACCCAGAATGCTTCCTGTATATAACACCAGAACACAATGAACCACTGCAGTGGAGGGACAGCGGGGAGGCGGAGTTAAAGTGAGGGTCAGGCACAATTAAACAGGCCAGTGTTGACTTTGATCAATCAAGCTCTTAATGATGTCGAGCTCGCTGCGGCAAATGGATGTGCCGCTGACATTTTAATACAGGACGTGCTGTAAATCTTGAGATGAGATGTAGAGCTGACGATGGCCAGCAGAGGGAGTCATTTTACCGGGTTAGTTAGTGTGTGTAACGAGAGCTATGTTCAAAAGTTTGGGTAAGATTTTTAATGTTTTTAAATAAGTTTTTTCTGCTCATCAAGGCTGTTTATTTGATTAAAAACATAGAAAAAACTGTAATTTTGTTAAATGTTATTGCTGTTAAAAATAGCGGTTTTCTATTTTAATATGGTTTAAAATAGAATTTATTTTTGTGATGCAAAGCTGAATTTTCAGCAACATTACTCCAGTCTTCAGTGTCAAATGTTGTTATGTTGCTTAATATTTGTGGAACCATTTATCCTTTTTTTCAGAATTCTTTGATGAATAAAAATTTTAAAACAACAGCATTTTTTTGTAATAATATACACTACTGTTTAAAGTTTGGGGTCAGTACATTTCATTTTTTCTTTCTTTCTTTGAAAGAAATTTATAAATTAATAAAAAAAAGTGATAGTAAAGACTTAAGTTATTAAAAACATTTGGAATAAATGCTGTTCTTTTTAACTTTTTATTCATCAAAGAATCTTGAAAAAAGCATCACAGGTTCCAAAAAAACATTAAGCAGCACAGCTGTTTCCAACATTGATAATAAATCAGCATATTGGAATGATATCTGAAGGACTGGAGTAATGGCTGATGAAAATTCAGCTTTGCATCACAGGAATAAATTCTATTTTAAAGTAAATTAAAAACAGAAAACTGTTATTTTAAATTGCAATAATATTTCACAGTTTGACTGTTGTTTCCCTGTATTTTGATCAAATAAATGCAGCCTTGATGAGCATATAAAACTTATTTAAAATCATAAAAAAATCTTACTGATCCCAAGCTTTTAAACGGCATTGTGTATATGTATGTAGTTTCTGAGGTGACTTTCAATGTTTGCAAATTAATGTTTATTTATGCGTTAAATTGATCAAACTGACACTAAAACATTAAAAAATAAAAAAAAGACTTCTTTCAAAAAATCTCTCATAATATCTCATAATATTGGTTGGTGTTGAAAACGTAATGGCCAGTGTTCCAATGTTTTTTTAAAGTCTGTGTAAATCAATATTAAATAAGTGTTCTGAGTTTGTCACACTAAAGAAAAATGTATTAACCACCCAGCCAAATTTGAATGACAAAAAACAAACAAACAAAAAACAGCCAAGTAAATAAAATGTGTCAAAATCTTGAAAAAATGAATAATATTCTCTGCACTCAAATGCAGGGGGCGTGGCTACTGTCAACACAACTCAACACCACGCCCACTCACAGAAAAGCTCCCGCCTCTCTAAACTGTCAAATACTGCTAAAGGAGACCGAGTTGTTTTGTAAATTAACGCAACCAGGGACTATGCATTAACGTGACAAAGGCATAGCTAGCTAGCAAACTGTAAGCTGTAGTAACTAACAGTAAAGACAGTAACTCGCGATTAAGCGGATGAACCACTGATGCTAATATGCTGTAGTTCTTATAGTGTTAGATGAGGGCCCATGCTCAGTAACTCCATTGTGTCATCGAAACATGATTTCAGGCTCAACCAGAAAACCCTGAACATAGAAATTGTGGAAAACGGTTTAACAGTCGAACTCCACAATTCAATACTACATACATTCACAGCAATATGTTTTCAGCAATACATTTATAATGTGTTTAGAAACAGTTCTCTAAATTACCTTTAGACAGACTTTAATATAAAGTAAACCAAGCCCGATATTGTAAATATTCAATATATCATCCAGTCCAAGTAGGACGGCAGTGGAAACACTGCTTGTAGCAGAGACAAGCATGGTCACATAATAAAAGAATGACAGACAGGGTCCATCAATCTTCATCAATGTTATTACCAAACACTCAGCTCGGCTATCAGCATATCTGCATTTAATCAGGATCAAGGCCAGCCAGAGGGTAGATGGCTGTCTCTGTGTGTGTGTGTGTGTGTAAGAGAGAGACAGGGACAAAGAGAGGCTGCGAGTTCAATACACCCCGCGCAGCCTTGAACATCTACGCCGATAAGAGCCCTGACAACATTTGACCTCTGCTGCTACACATCAGCCAAATGCACTACTGCTGTTTTGTCCTGCACACACCTGCTATCCAGCACCAGCGCTCATGCCCTAGACCCCTTATAAGCACTGTGAGGACTCTAACAAAAAGGTTTCTGGTTCAGTTTCATGATGCACTTGACTGATGTTAAAGTCAAACTAGGCCCTACTCACTTTTTTAGCATACAGCATATTCCTGATTTTATTAAAAGAGAAGTCCACTTCCAGAACAAAAATGTACAGATAATGTACTCAGCCCCCTTGTCTTCCAAGATGGTCATGTCTTTCTTTCTTCTGTCGTAAAGAAATTGCTTTTTTTTAGGAAAACATTTCAGGATTTTTCTCCATATAATGGACTGCTATGGTGCCCCGAGTTTGAACTTCCAAAATGCAGTTTAAATGCGGCGTCAAACGATCCCAAATGTGGTTGTAAACAATCCCAGCAGAGGAAGAAGGGTCTTATCTAGCGAAATGATCAGTTATTTTTATTTTTAAAAAATAAAATTTAAATACTTCTTCATCTCAAACACTCGTCTTGTCTTGCTCTGCCTGAACTCTGTGTATTCTGGTTCAAGACAGTTAGGGTATGTCGAAAAACTCCAATCATATTTTTCCCCCACTTTCAAAAATCATTTCAAAATCATCCTACACCGACCCAGACTTTGCAGTGAACAAGCAAAAAAGATCAAACACCCTTAACAAAAAAGGTAAGACAGTGATATAGGACGATTTTGAAGTTGAGGGAGAACATGAGATGGGATTTTCGACATACCCTAACTTTCATGAACCGGAAAAAAACAGAGCTCAGGCAAAGCAAGACAAGATGAGCGTTTGACATTAAAAAGTATATAAATTGTATTATTTTTATAAAATTAACCAATCGTTTTGCTAGATAAGACCCTTCTTCTTTGGCTGGGATTGTTTACAACCACATTTGGGATCGTTTGAAGACGCATTTAAACTGCATTTTGGAAGTTCAAACTTGGGGCACCATAGAAGTCCATTATATGGAGAAAAATCCTGAAATGTTTTCCTCAAAAGACAATTTCTTTATGACTGAAGACAGACAGACATGAACATCTTGGATGACAAGGGGGTGAGTACATTATCTGTTCCTTTTTCCTCTGCAATCAGCTCTCATTCAGATCTTACTTTTCATGATCCATAGCTAAAGCCTACCCTACATGGTTTTCTTCACTTAACACTTTTTTCACCCATACATACTTTATATTATGTAAGTAAAATGGTTTGCGAACAGCATATTACACGAGGCTGTCCAACTTGTCTGCACTTCAACAGCTATAGAGTCCTGGCAAGCAGTAATAACAACCCTGAAATGTGTCACCATTACACTTGACTGCATTTCTTAAGACGGTTTTGAACCCCTTCAGAAAATGTAACGCCCAAAATGCGACAGTCTGTAAGCTCACAGGTTCTTTGGTCAGTCACACATCATTTCCATAGCCTGAGGGCTGTGGGTAATTGCTAGCAAAGTAAATCACATCTCTATCTTGGTTTGTCCCAGCCGACTGACATGAGTCTCAAACAGGTGGATGACCTCTTTACAGTATGGCAGCTGTCTTAGTGTGACAAACACAATAATTGCAAATGCTGCATTATGGTGCAGTCGGCATCCCTCTCGCTGGCTGGTTGTTTCTTAAAGCCATCAGGCTTTGACAGGGCAAGCCAAGCAGAGAGTAAGACTGGCATTATGCAGTCCTGCCACCCCCCTGGGATATGCTGATAAGCACTTCCTGTGCGAGGGGGAAGCGGTTATTTTCAGGGCTGCTATGCACGCCTCTCTTTTCCAACCCCCAGATCTTATTAAGACCCAGCCAGCTCCACGTCAAATGATTTCAGACTTCACAGCGCTTCCTCCTCAAACACGGCCCAGAATGCATTTCGGATATTTAGACTAGTTTGTATAGACGGATTAAAAACAAGTAAATAAAAATGTTTATATTAAATCTAAATTTAATAGGCCACATTTAAGAATTTCTGATTTGCAAACACCAAAATGGAACGACGGGCCTATTTCTAGTAGTACAAAACTCTCCCTTAAAACCTCTTTAAAAGAATAGCTCACCCAAAAATAAAAATTACCGCATGATTTACTCATCCTCAAGCCATCCTAAGTGTGACTTTTTTCTTTCAGATGAATACAGTCGGAGTTATATGAAAAAATGTCCCAGTTCTTCCAAGCTTTATAATGGCAGTGAATGGGTGCTGAGATTTTGAAGTCCAATAAAGTGCATCCGTCCATCATGAAATGTACTCCACACAGCTCCAGGAGGTTAATAAAGGCCTTCTGAAGTGAATCAGTGTGTTTTTGTAAGAAAAATATCTATATTTAAAACTTTATAGCGCAAGCTCTGGCGAGGATATGCTAGTCTAACATCATTTGCTGGAATGTCAATTTTTTGTAAACACACGTACAATAGTTGGTGGAAGCTAGAGGCCTTTATTAACCCTCTGGAGCTTTGTAGAGTACTTTTTTATGATGGATGAATGCAATTTATTGGATTTCAAAATCTCAACACCCATTCACTGCCATTATGAAGCTTGGAAGAGGCAGGACATTTTATAATATAACTCCAATTGTATTCATCTGAAAGAAGAAAGTCATATACACCTAGGATGGCAAAATGGTGAGTAAACCGTTCATTTTTGGGTGAACTATCCCTTTAAAATCCCCCCTAAAATTAAAATTGCCACAATTTACACACTCTCATGTTACTACAAACCTTTATGGCTTTCTTATATGGGAGGTTTTTTAAAATATGTGCTTTTATGTTGCACAAAACAAATTCAGACAGTTTTGAAATGACGTGCAGTAGTAAATAATGACGTAATTTTTATTTTTGAGTGAGCAATCCTTTAAAATGAGAAAATGGCATCAGCGTGACCTTTTAACCTTTAACTTCATGTAAATATGGAGTCCGCTGTGGTTGATGTCATCATGATGTCACAAATGTTACAGACAAATACACATTTAAAATATTAAAGAGACTTACCTAAAAGGTGCAGAGGCAGCAATGGCAGCAAGAGAGGGAGAGAAAGAGAGAAACATTATATTAGTACAAAAATGCCATAAAATACTGTACATTAACTTTTATAACTTCCCAGAAAGAAAAATCACAGTTAGATCTGTTTAATATCTCAATCCGTTATCCTTATCTATCTCCACCAATGTGTCTCCTCTACAGCTTCAGAAGAAATGTCTCAAACTGCACATTTCTGAAGACTAAATGATCAGAGCTATGCGATCCATATTCATTTGATATCTCTACTGTCTCATTTATGTCTTTTTATTTCCCCTAAGGAAGAATATGTACTTTAATAAAACATAGCCCCATTTAAAATCATCCATAAATGTCCACAGGAACAGGCATGCTATCAAAACAATCAATAAGCTTTCAAAAAAGCAGCATAATGGCACCAGATTTGTATATAGAAAGAAGAAAAAAACACTGTAGATGCAGTTTTATGTATACTGAAAGTGTGTGTGACCTCTGAGGTGCATTCATATTATCATCTCACCTCAAATAATGGAGAACTTTCTGCTGAAATGACTCTATCATCTAATAGTTTTCCATTTCGACGCACAGGACACCCTAACCACCATCTTTCACCCTCCCAAAGGGGAAAAATAGTGACAATTTACATCTTTCAAAATGTTTTTCTACCCCAATGACTTCTCTGCCTGCGGCTAAAAAGGCTAAAGGCAGAAGAGGAGAAAATGGCATATGATTTGACAATCAAATTTGCATCTTTCTAATCTGCATCCACGAGCACCAACAAATCAAATACAGCATGCATGCGGGGAAGAAAATTAGCTCTGGGTCAGTGGGGAAGCACTTCTTGAGCCGCCCATAATGCGGGCCATTTTAATGACTGCATAACTCATAAAAAACATCTTAACAGCATAATCGTGGCCTAATGTGACTGTGAACGGCAGCTTTAGCTTGTTTACTCTGCACACGCTGCAGAGAGGTAAGAGTGTCTCGGCTAAAGATGGAATGGTGAATGACTCAATATCGTGACATGACAGCTGATGTCATCTCTCACCCGCTTCGGCGAGAATGACGCTAATGCTTCAAACTAACTGAGGATAAAATGCTCTTTAATACCAGCGCAAACTTATTTACATGACATGACAGCTAGTCCTCCAACTCCATATTGCAGTCAGTCGGACGCTGTCACATTGTAATCACATGTCAGTCATGGACAGAAATGCTGTGATAGTTTCTAACAGGACAAAATAAAAAAAATAAAATAAAATAAAATAAAATAAAATAAAATAAATGGAATAGCAATAAAATACACTTCTGAATCATTTATTATTCTCAGCTGATGTTAATTTCAATTAATAATTTTACTAGTACAATATTATAATCCAAAGTTGCATGGACCTGATCTAACATCAACTATCAATGAACAGCTGTATTTTTATTAACTAATGTTATCAAGGGTAAATAAATATACAATGTATTGCTCATTGTTAGTTAATGTTAGCTAATGCATTAACCAATGTTAACTAATTGAACCATAAAAGGTAAAAAATATAATGAAATAAAATAATAAAATGTTAGATATGTTACATAGTGATGCATCAATGTATTTTTACATTTCTAATTTAAAGTATGTATTGCTCAGTGTTAGTTAATGTTAATGCATTAATCAATGTTAACTAATGGAACCATAAAAGGTATAAATAAAATAAAATAAAATAAAATAACAAAATAAAAAGTTAGATATGTTACATAGTAATGCATCAATACATTTTTACATCTCTAATTCAAAGTATTCCTCCAACACACTCCGTGCTGAAAACTTAAATGTGTGTAAAAGGCAAAGCTTTTAAAGAAACAACAGCAGGGGGGGTTCATTCAGAGAGAGGTAAAACTAAACTACAAAAACCCTTTGAGTTTCATGGGTTTCTGCAGACCTTCAGAGTCTCTGCTGTTAGTTAAAGTGCAATGAGACACACAAGATGTAATGCAGTATAGTGAGCAGCCAGTAAATCCAGCGTTCCTTTCTTAAATGAAAGTCAACAGGCCCTCAATTTCTTTCGAGCAGTACAGTTACGCGAGGGTAAGTGCAGTCCTTGAAAGCGTGCTGGGCTAAGATGTTTTACTTGGCGACAATGTTTAGTTTTAGGTGTCTCATCCGGAGTTGTCATGCTGATGGTTGTTTATCGCAGAGGGGGATTGTTCTGCCGGTAGAGATGGTTAAGACTCTCTGTCCATGGAGGACTGAATTAATTTTCCCCCTCAGTAAACTCTGGCTTGCTGTCCAGTCCGAACGATTAATCCAGCACGGGTAACTTCCACTGTCTGGGGAAATCAAAAGTTACTGTTGGTGGTGGGGGGAGGGGGGATAGCAACACTTCTCAAGTCCCAGGCTGCATTATATAGTATGAATGTGTGTATTACGAATGTAATCTGGACCTACTGTAGTACATTGATCACCATCAAAACATTGATCACCGTAATGGCGACTCAAACCCTACACTACTGTGAAAATAATACTCACTGCCCTATAATTTTTCTGATATATCTTAGTAAAGCATGCAATTTCAGATGCAGCCTCAATGTATTAGAACCTCTAGACCGTCAATGCAAAGTTGCAATTCTCCCAGAGACACAAACACAACTTTAGGTAAAGCAAGTGACAACTGCGATACAAATCTACAAACGACTGCTTGTGTTTGACACATTAGTTCACATTTGTGTGTGTGTGTGTGTGTGCGCGCTGGTATGAGGGAGGGATGAAGAGAACACAGACGAGCCCTCTGGCTTTGCAATGTGGCTGCGCATCTCAATGAAGAGCATGGAGAAAAGCTCTCCAGTTCCTCTGCTGGCGTGTTAACCAGACTACAGCGAGGGAAAGAGGGAACGCGAACGTGCTAGCCGCTCGCTATTGAACCCCACCGTCCTCGGGAGAGATGCCGGGGGGCTAGACGTTAATTAAATCTGATCCTCTGCTTGCACTTGAGCCACGGGAGCCACGACTGCAATCATGTGCATCTATATTACGACACCGACAGCCAGTTTCAGAGGAAATGCATGACTGAACTCAAGACACGTCCTAGAGCAAATATTGTAGACCATATGCTGAATTGGAACAATAGGGAATCTTGCACACAGAATGAAATTTGTTTACCTCTTTAGGAGTGAGGGTTATTTGGCCAAAATACCACCTTTTGGACAAGAAACAACCATCTGATTGATGTAAAGCAGCCAATCACAAACCGTGATTTGTGTCTGTACAAAAGTACATATTTCACAGAAATCTAGTCTGTCTTCAACAAATATCAGAATCTTTCAAAATATTTGACGCCACAAACATTTAGCCCCCTAACGGGTGGTTGGGCTGGACAACATTGCAAAAGACGCCTGCTGCTAAACAACGGCTCTAGTGAAATAAGTGGTAAAGCACGTAGCAGCAGCTTTTTGACGCGATTGACCCGAATTCAAATCCACCTTTTGCTGAACTTGTTCTTCTCTTTCACATTATATATCAAATCAAAAAGACGAAGAAAATAATCAAAATATGGAAAAAAAAAAACACGTTTCATGTGCGTTCATCAGTTACGGTAAGAGGTAGGTGTGGGGAGGGCTTTATTGTCCCAATAAGGCAGAATCTGTTTAATAATTTTAATAAAAATGATCATTTACACTGCATACCGTTTTATAATGTACCACATTAGTTAGGTGAAAATATCTGCCACTGGCACTAAGTAGTATAAATAGCATCTAATTACCGCAAAGAAAATACTGCTATTTTCACTTAGTGTAATGTAAGAAAATATGTTATTTTCACTTCTAATCTTCCAAAGCATTTGCTGCATAAACCCAGTATCTTTTAAATCTTTACTTTTTCCAGGTACCAGGTTCCAGATAAATAAATAAATAAATAAATAAAAAGGTTCTTTATTGGCATTAATGGTTCCATGAAGAACCTTTCACATCCATGAAAACTTTACACTACAAAAAGATTATTTTAAATTATTAAGATATTCCTCACACTAATACAAAAATGGTTATTTTAGGAACTGTTCACTAGAAGTTTCTTGGAGAAAACCAAAATGTTTTTTCTATGACATTTCTATTTTTAACAGAGTTATAGTGTCAGCTGTGGTTCAATCTCCTTAAAACTTTGCAAGCTTGTTTAGAATCACCTGTTGCACGTGCTCACCAGGCTTTGTTACGTTTTGAGTTTTCCTTTAGGCTTTATAGGATTTGGGGTAAATTTGGACAGGTCCTTTTTCTAAACGACCCTATTATAGTCTGTAAAAGGGTAAATTTCAACATTTTTTATTTAATAATTATTGACCTAGAGAGTCCAGAGAATTGCAGTACTGCAGTGTTTTTTTCTAGATTGAGCAAAACACCTAGGACTAGTTGTTGAAAGTAGGTTTTTGACATCATCTCAATCATTTAACAAATGATTTGATTGACAGCAGTGGTTCTAGAGGCAAAGTTGTCCGGAAATGAGGAGTTCTAACATATGATACAAATATCGCACATATGTGCGAAAAACCAGGTGGCGTACTATCATTTACGCCCTTAAAAAAATACCGCATTCCGTCCAGGAATGCCCCTTTCAAAAGTTTTGCCGTCCCTTTGCGACGGTGAGTCGAAACTTCAACTTTTTTTTTTGAGAATTGCTGATATTCACTCTTCAGAGAATTTTTATGCACTGGTTACACTGGACTAGTACACCAAAAAAGTTTTTAAAAATAACTTTATTTAGACAGGTCAGTGTAGTTAGACAGGAAGCAAAGTGGGAGAGAGAGAAGGTAGTAGGATCGGGAAAGGTCCACGAGCCGCGATTCGAATTCGGGACGCCCGTAGCGCAACGGCGCTATATGTTAACGCGCCAACCACAAGGCTATTGGCTGCCGACGCAAAAGCAGGTTTTTTAAAAAAAAAATCCAAAATGCCCGAAAATTTAACTTGAGGCTGACAGCTTATGAGTTATGAGCGATTTTGTACTTTTGTTTGCTGTAGCGTCCCCGCCAGGCCAACTGGGCCGAGTCTGGGTCACATTGTAGGCGATGTGAGTACTACCATCCCTCCAAGTTTCAAGTCTCTACGACGTACGGTTTGGTCTGCACCATCAGTTTTACGTGGAGATCGCTGATCCGTGACCATTCTAATAATTACAACAGGGTTTCTCCAAACCAAACACAATGCAAATATGTTCAACGTTAGACTTATACCTAAATATGAATTTATTAGCTGGATCACTGCATGTAAATTACAAAATATTTCCAGTCTACATCTGTACAGAATCCACAGACATACGTTAGGCTTTTTATATGAAAACATAGCACAAATGCCAGGAAAGGTGAAATGCATGCTGGGACCAGCACATCCCCTCTTCTTCTTAACGGAATCAAGGCCAACATCAAAGTGCCGGCAGGGTCTCTCTGTTCCCAGTGGCAACCTTTTACATAATAAATGACCAGTGAATGATCTCAGCATACGCTTTATTTCTGCACAAATTTCTTTCTAAATGTAACACTGAACTGCACATACTGAAATACAAGTCATACTGTGATGGCTTAGGAATAAAAAAAGACATTAAGGACCAGACTCACTAACAGCTTGCGCCAGCGCAAACTGCTTTTTGGCGTTAAAATAGTACTGTCAGGAGTTACTAAAGACGCACAGTGAAGAATAAGCACTGAAATGGTGACCTTATTGAATATGCATTCGTAGACGTTTTCCTTTCAGACACAAAATTTATGGGAGGAGAGTATTAAAATGAATCACACAACGCGATTTACTAACATTTGCGCTCGTCAAATTATTGGTATTTGTGCCACTATTTAACGCCCAAAAAAGCTGTTGTCTTAAAGAAGGCAGTAATTTGCGCTGCTCTTGGTAGATTGCGCTGGTCATTATGGACATGATCTAGCTGCATCTGTGTTCTTTAATTTGCGCATTGTCAGTAAATCACATGCAGAATTTTTTCCTTACATCTGCGCTTTTATAGAAGTGCGCTCTAATGCTAATTTGCCCCGTTTAGTAAATCTGGCGCTAAGAGTTTGGTTGTGTGATCCAAATATAGTATATGCAACATATTGAACAAAATAGTAAACAATAAATCAAAATTAAATATACTTCATAGATATTTTACTCAATATTGCATCAAATCAGTAGTTTCAAATATGCTTCTCTGCTATCGCATCATTATAAAACTTCAGCATCACGTAGTATTACAAACTTGAACCTGTTTTTGAAAAATTTCGATATTCGCACGCAACAAAACTGTGAATAGCTACATGCATAATTTGCCAAACTGCTAACAGCATACAAAGCACGGTCTGACATACTTGTGTGCTAAAACAAGGGTTTGACCTACATGTAGACACTTGCTGTAGGTCAAAGATGTAAACCTGGGTCAGCAGGGAACACACAGCATGGTTGAAAACGTTTCTGATGCATGTTGCCATTTTACAACTCAAGCTCAGGTCGATGTAGCCCCGGAGACAATGCACAACCTTTTCTCCAAAGGTACCAGTTTAATATCATCTCACTGCTACTGCACCAGTACGTGTCCTATCGGATTAGGAAATAATAAACAACGAAACATTAAGGTCACTACATCTGAAACGGGATTGAATTATGAGTCTAATTATGATAAGCAAACTTGATACAAAGAAATGCAATTAAACCCAGGCCAGCAGATAACGTCTGAACTCAATAACTATGCAGCTCCTCCAGATATCCCTACTGTACACTAAACTGCAATAAACCAAGAAATATTCACAGCATATTTGAACCCAGTGTTTACAGGAAGCCTAACAACATTACAAACACATTCTTTACACATTTGGCCCATGACAAACACTCAGTAAACAAGATATCTAGGGTCTTCGATGTATCAAGTGTTGTGGCTTGGCACTTCTGAGGGCGTATGGCACAAAGTCCACAATCCCAGCTGATACCGGAGGCCACAGATCTGGCTGAGGGTCTAACATTATCATGCCACGGGCTCATCAGGGCTTCCTACGGGCTTCCAGAGTCTGTAATCTAAAGATTGAGCAGATGTGGCAAACATGGCAGATCCATTATCAAACACCCACTGGGAGAACGAGATGGGACATGACAAATAGGGGATGGCGGTCACCAAAGATGCGAGAGATGTAGGAACACAAAGGAGAACAAGGGCTCAAGTGCTAGTTAGCGAGATTAGCACTTGGCTCTTTGCGAAATCTGTATTTACACAACCTGTTGAAAGCGGACAGCTTGGAGGGTTTGGAGGGTCTGTTGACAACTGATAAATACATATGGGTAAGTCAGGTCTGAATGGAGCACAGCTATGACACAAAACAGGCGTTAACTGCGTTTCTCATTATGAATAAGCTACTATCTTTTATTTATTGCTTTCAGTTGTTTCATTCAAGTACAGCAAGGGCAACAGGCCACAAAAACATGGTTAACTGTCCAGTAAACATATGTCTAACTATTTGTAAGGGCAGATCTGCTTAATAGCTAATTAGCTACTGCTTAGGGACATCAACAAACTGTGTAACTTGCCCCGCACTCCTCCTCTCCTCTTCTCACCCTGTCTTTTCTGGGTCCTTGTTAAAAACCCACATGCATCCTCTATTTACAGCCTTGAAAATTACATACTGCATGGTGAGAAAGGACAGCTGTCCTCTAAACTTTGCAAACATACACTTGCACGCACAGATGCACACAAAATCACATGCCTTTCATGAAAATAGCTCGCACTGTTGTGACAGACTAAGCAGCTGAGACGGCAGCATTCTCATTAACATTTCACGACTGGCAGCTACGCAAAGCTATGTTAATTTTTAAAATCACTACATCACGAGAGCAACAAAAGAGAAGCGTCACAAGAACCGTTGATGTAAGTTAATGTTTCCCGCAGGGCCTGTAAATGCTGATGGACAGTATCGTCAGCTTCAGAAATGTGCATTGGATAGCAAATATTTTTTGGCTTTTGTTCAAACAGACTCTCAAAACATATAATCTTTACAATAAAAGGTCAAACAATTGGCTTTTTAATCAGTTAGCATGCTAAGTTGACGTTCCATTATGCATTCACTGCCCAGGATGCTAATCAGCTGGGGTGTTTGCCAAATGCATTCTTAGCAAGCTATAATTGCTAAGAATGAAGTTCTGTCATTACAACACAGTTTCCCGAAACCATAGTTTTAATGAAACTATCCATTGCAAAGTTAGAACTACAGTTCTTGAATTGTGGTCAGAAGCACATTTTTTTTATTAGTATTGATTTACACTGTAAAAACCAAAAAACACAATTTGAGTAAGCTTAAAATAATTTGTTACCCTGCTGCCTTAAAGTTTTAAGTTCAGTCAACTCAAATAAGTTTATTAAGTAACAACTTAGATATTTGTTAAACTTAAAAGCTGGGTAAGTAACCCAGCTGCCTTAAAATTTTAAGTTAATTTTTTTTAGTTGACTGAACTTAAAATTTTAAGGCAGCTGGGTAAACTATTTTAAGTTGACTCAACAAATTGTTTTTTACAGTGTAGATCATGCTCTTGAGCAAAATAAGCAAGCTAACATGCAGTACAGTCTATATCTGTCATTCCATATATATTATTTCATTCTACATCTCTTAGTTTAAGAATAAAAGTACCACTTTGTGTGTGCAAGTGTGCAAATGTATTAGCACCCCATGGGAACCAAACTTCTGAAAATAAAGTAAAACGATGAACAAAACAATGAACAAAAAACATAATATTGCTGAACCAGCATGGTTGGAATGGCAGATGTGTGGCAAAGTTATTAAGGTTTTGGGAAGCAGTTGTGACTAGCTAGTTAATTCTTGCTGTCAGTCTGAATTTCTGGCTATCCGAGACTGTTGTACAGGAAATGCCCCCCAGGTCTCTCTATATTTTGAATTAGCTTTAAAACTTAGTAAATAAAATAAAAATTCAGCGATTATAATCCATTGTACACACTGCAAGCGCCCCGCGACGCTATGATTTTAACACAAAGCTACAACTGGCATCCAAGCACTTTTAAAATCAACTGCAGTGCTGGTGTAGAGGCCATTCTAAAACCCACGCACACCTAGATTTATTCATTAGCCTCTTTCAAGCAAAGTCAAGAGTTTATTTTTCTCGGAGTCACAGCCTGCAACATTTCCGCTGAATTCACAAAAAAAACGTTAGTGAGTAGGCTCAAACTGCGTCCACATGTTTACAGCAGCAAGTGAATAAGTATCTTTTCAGCAGCCTAACCCGTGGCAAGTGGAGGGCCCTTACACCGCTTCAGCCACATACAGAGATGCAGCAAGCCCACTTAACGGCCTCTGTTGTTTAGTGCGGCAAGAATTCTCCCCAGCGCCTGAGGGGGTGGTAACAACCTGAAACTTTTTTGTTTCGTTCCCTCACAGTGGACGGACCCCGTAATGGTCTCCGACAGGCAGTTAAAGGGCAGCTGTGACAATGACTCTGGGCTCTTATCAATAGCCACCCTCACGTCCTCGTGTCTGTGTACAACCTAGCATAATTACAGACGTGGGCCTGCTGCTACCAAGAGCTGTGCAGACAGAGATAATAGGGGAGAAGAGTTGTTTACCGTGCAAATAGTAAGAGCTAGAGAGAGAGAGTGAGAGGAAGAGACAGAAAACTGCTACAGAGCAGCACAGCGGTTATCAATGAGGTGAGAAGGGAAGCTAAACAAGCCAGCACTTTAGGCACTGCAGGATTATCCAGTAGGACTGGGTACCTGATTTGAACGAATCCAGAGCTTTGAGAAAATTTGGGAAAACTGAATTTAGAATGTCATAGTTCATACATCACCTTACATAATCACCTGATCACTAAAGTGAACGACATGCATTGTGACTGCAGAAGACTTTTCTCAATTATTCACAGTTCACATACTTTCACATGTTTTTGGCCATTGAAATGCAACTAAAATCACAATAATGCAAAAGAGGGGATGACAACTTTATTCTAAAAAAAAAAAAACAGACGCTCAGCAACATCTGCTGGATGGGAGGTGCATTACAAACAATGTGTAATGAAAATTTTAATAAAAACACTGACTACATATATATATATATATATACATATATGTGTGTGTGTTGTGATATATTTTGTTAAAAAGAACAATATATACACAGCACGATAGATATACAGAGCAATGAGAGAGATGGATACAGATAGATAGATAGAACAATAGAACGACAGATAAAACTTTAGAATGATAGATATAATGTTAGAACATAGATAGATAGATAGATAGATAGATAGATAGATAGATAGATAGATAGATAGATAGATAGACAGATAGAACGACAGATAGAACGATATATAAAATGATAGATAGATAGATAGACAGATGATATGATAAATGATAAACAGGGGGATAGACAAATAGAACGATAGAACGATAAAACGATAGATAGATAGATAGATAGATAGATAGATAGATAGATAGATAGATAGATAGATAGATAGATAGATAGATAGATAGATAGATAGA
>JAHKKF010515245.1:3276-20186 GCA_019740295.1 Labeo calbasu
AAATAAAGTCACAATTCTGAGAAATAAAGTCAGAATGGCAAGATTTGTATAAAGATGGCAACTTTATATCTTGCAATCGTGACTTTTATTCCTTAGGATTGCGACTCACACAATTCTGACTTCATAACTGAGAAAAAACGTCGCTGTTATTAATAAAATAATAGCGCACCTCTCCTCAGCAAGCCACACAGCTATTCAGTTACTGTATTTTTTTGCAGTTTCTTTTGGCTACTGTAGAGAAATAATTGACCTTTTCTAAGGTACTTACTGTTGCTCTTGCCAAAGTGATGTTGGCAGCTGAGGTGAATCCAAAGGGATTGTCTTATTTAAAGAGAAGGCTGGATTGATTTCACATAAAGCTGAACTTGCTTCTTAACTGCTGATGAGGTGCAAATGTTTAAAGGACGTTTTGGAGCGTTTGGTGTTCGGACTGGAAGCACTCTGTCAATTTTATGCAATTCATGACCTTGAGTAGTTTGGAGCGACGTGTTGTGATGATGCAATCCCGGTTTCAGTATTCAGAAGAGTACAGAAGCAGGAAGACGAGGCATCGGGAAGGTTGCGGCAAAGAAAGGAGAATGAAAACAGAATGTTTGAGAAATCCTCCCACTTGGAATGCTTACTGGCACTATTTTTATACCACAGAGGGCGTTAACAAGCGAGAAAATAAAGGTTTTGTTCAGTAATAGCATCTTCCCCATGGGTCTGGCAGGCCTGGTTGCTGCGAAGAAGATGTGACGGCAGTGGGCCGAACCTAGAATGGACTTCGACGTTCAGCCTTTTTGTTCCGGATAAGTCTTCAGCGTTCCCATCTGAAATAACCCTTCTTCGTACCCTCCCACATCACGCACTCTTTTATTGTTTTCATTCCCCAGACAACCCATTATTACATGCCGAGGCGGAAAGTGGGTTATGTTTTGGAACCGAAATCTGCATTCTCCCGATCTCTCGTTCTTGTCGTCCATTACTCTCTCATTCATGCGTAGCGAGGAAAAAAGACAAAGCCACTTCTTAATTAAGGCCGCCAATCATTTGGAAGAGAGATTTGGGTGCGGAGACAGATCCACGTGGTGTCCTAATCACACTAGGCAAATCTCTATTGTCAGCGCCGGATCTTTGAACAATGGAAGTCGTGGTCTGTCACCGTTTAATTGGGGCCACAGATTAGGGTTAGCATAAGAGCAATAGATTTTTTGCTTTCTCCCACTAGCTGTCTCACTCCCATTCAACAGGCGGAGAGAGAGACAGGTGCAAAGAATCAAGCTTCTTAACCCGCTCTGACACCAATCTGCTCGTCTTTTCGCCTGTAAACCAAAGGATGTCAAGTAAAGCTCTAGAGTCTTGCATGTTTAATTAATAATCCGTTGGAGAAGGATTAGAGAGTGACGGCAAGAGAGAGACACAGGAAGTGAGAAGAGATAATATCACAAGCTGCATTGTGTCTGGGTTCGTGCAGTCAAACTCATGGATTAGCCACGAGTTACAGAGAGAAAAGAAAAGTTGGCCTCCGATCGGTGGGCATCTGTGGGATTTCTAAAATGATCTGAGGTGAAAATTCACTCGAGCTCTCTGGGATAATGTGCGCATGGGTTAAATTGGACTGGAACGATACAGTACGGTGTTTTTGATCCAAAAAAGAAAAACTGTAAATGGCAGTTTGTTTGTCAGTCCACTCCATCAATGTCTGCTTCAGTCGGTTTCTTACTTGATCCGAACACTATTTTCATTGATTTCTTTGTCACATGACCCCTTTAATGCTGCCATTATAAGTATGCACTTTAAACAGATTGGCATCCAGAAAACATTTTGGCAAATGCTCAAAGGACATAAATAGACTTCTGTAATTGCATTTCTTGAAGAATTTGAAACAAATCTGTTCCAACCTATTTCTGGCATTCCAGTTTTGGCAAAAACACACCAGTTTGTACCTGCAACATTTGATACCTCCAATGGCTTATATATAATGGGATCTCTGAGTCACAGACATGGAGTTATGTTCAAATAAAACCTACGCCACTGAGTCACCGGATTTGCCAAAGTTTGCCAAGTTAGAAGCGTCAAATGTTTGAAAGATTTTCAAAGTTTGGTCTCAAAGTTTGTGGAGAGCCACAGACCAGCAGAGCGCAGCTCCATCCCTGATAAAAACTCACCCGCCTGAAGCTTTTTTGTATTCCTTCAGACCTTGATTAGCTTATTCGGGCGTGTTTGATTAGGTTGATGCAAAAGTGGCTCTCCAGAACCGAGATTAGCCACCTGTGGTTTAAAGTAAACTAGATATCCTCGTTGCCAAAAAATGAGCTTTGTTTGCTTTGGGAAATGTTTGTACATTCTGTACCTCTCAATGGAACGAATGGAAGTTTGCACACATTTTACAGTAATTTGTGTGGTGTAGTCTATACAGCGGTTCATGGCGACTGCTGGACCATTATTTGAATGTCCTACCACTTTTTGGTCTAGAATTGTCATATCATAGGGTTTTCCCACCACTAAAAGTCACATAAATAGCTTGACTGTGGCGGGTCTTTTTATATGCCAGTCTACCTGTCTGTGTGGGTGGTTCTTGGCCAGGATAAGCTGGAAATTTTATAAGCCACTTTTAAAATTGTGTCAGAACGATCGCGTTTGCGAGATGAGCGCACATGAATGGAATCACAGTGTTATAATTACCAGTAGAAAACAGCAGATTTCCTTTGAACTTGACTTTCCGAGTTGAGGGCGTATCAGTTGAAGAAACCAAATAGTTGATGACAGGCTGGGAAACAATACTTCTGAAACCTGTATATCCCAACTGCTCTCAGATCAGAGCGAAAGCCCAACATCTACCAACGCACTAGCAAAAACACACTGAGATCTTAGAATAAGCCAACAGCATCAAAGAATACGTCTGAATCCCCGAGGCTGATGAGCCAGTCTCACGTCTGTCAGAACAGATGCCTTCATCTTAACACCCATTTTTATTTGAAGTTGATATTTTACACAGATTGTGGCTCGTGGTGTAAAAAGTAGCAGTTGTGCGAGACCCGGTGTGTGAGAGACATGTGAATGTGTGTATGTGAAGAGAAGTGAGAAAAGCTTTTATATTGTTTGATGACACCAGTGGGAGAATATTTGAAATCTTCTTAAACTGCTTTGGAGTGTCAATTTTGTCTGGCGGGGGCGTTCATTGATTCTGTCAGCAAATTTTTGACGGAAGGACATCATCAAGGTGGAGCCATTTACCACCCACAGGGGCCATTCACACAGAATGTGTTTTTGCTTTGAAAACGTCAGAGGCGGGCTGTGGAATGGATAAAAAAATGCACGTCATGAGACGTTTGTTTGAAAGTTTCTTTCTTTTGACGTGGTGTCATGAGCGAGGCACTCTAAAAGATAGAAGGTGCGAGGTCCCAAACATTGATGCTACTCTAATTGTTTGCTGGGGGCAGAATAGTGATGTTTTGTGATAGTAGAAGGATGCACTATGGGAAGAAATATATAGACGAGACAGGGTTATGCTCTGGGCAGTGTTCTGCTGGGAAACCTTGGGTTCTGACATTCGTGTGGATGTTGCTTAGACATACTACCTACCCAAAGATTGTTGCAGACCATGTGCACGCCTTCTCTTTGGTTTGAGGAACATGATAAAGAGAATTCAACAGATCTCAATCCAATTGAGCATTTATGGGATGTGCTGAACCAACAAATTCAATCCATGGAGGCCCCACCTTGTAACTCGCGGGATTCAAAGGATCTGCTGCAAAAGTCTTGGTGCCATATACTATTGGACACGCTCAGAGTTCATGCCTCAATGCATCAGAGCTGCTTTGGCAGCATAAAGGGGACCTACACAATGTTAGGCAGGTAGATTTAAAAGGGACATCGGATGCCCATTTTTCTCAAGTTGGTATGATTCTTTAGGGTCTTCATGAAATGTCTGCAACATACTTCGGTTAAAATTCCTCAATGGTTGTGTAAAACAGCACCCTTTGTACCTAGTCAAAAACAGCTCTGTTCACAGCGACCCGTTTTGGTGCATGGCTCTTTAAATGATAATAAGCTATGCTCACCCTGTCCCCTCTTCTGTTTTTTGTGTATTCAGTGGCATTTCCAATCAAAAACAAAACTAATCTGCTGTGTGTTCACTTTTACATCCAACTACAAAACACCTGCGTTGCTTGTGAGACAGTGTTGTCGCTACAGCTGCTCACAACTGGCTGAGAGCAGAAATATGTAATATGGGACAGACTATCAGCGGTTGTGGGTGAGGCCTGAGCTGTGTGACATCATACTGATAAAAAAACAAAAAACAAAACGGCTTGATAATTGAGGCTGTTTAGGTTTTATGAGGATTTAAAAAAAATCCACATACTGCTAAGACACATTTGTATTTAAACACCATGTAAAAGTGAATTTTGCAAGCAGTGCCCTTTTTAATGTTGTGATTTCAGCCATTGTGTTTGTAAAAGGCGATGGTTTAATGCCTCAGGGTCTCTATATTCTGTGTAGACTGTAGATATTCCCTACAAAAAAGAAGTTTATTCAAGTGTGCTACTAGTATCCTTCTTTTAAACTAAAAATAGGAAAGTATACTTTCAATCTACTTTTTATGTACTTTTCAGAAATGTGCTTTATGTACTTCCCAGATATACGCTTAAAATGACATTCAAGTATACTTGACTTATACTTCAAAATTTTAAGACACTTTTTTTATACTAAAAATAGGAAAGCATAAGTTTAGTCTACTTTTTATGTACTTCTCAGAAATATACTTAAAATGACATTTAAGTATACTTCACTTAGAAAAAATCTAAATATATTTGAACAACGTTGTTCTCTGAGAATCCATGTTTTCATTGCTATATGGTAGGGGGCGATGTTACACATCTTCTGTACGGAATTTCCAAAACACAAGCAAAGAAGAAACCGAACCAACAGATGCTTCCACACTTTTTTAACACAATCATCAGTCATAAAACAGCATCAAAACTGTAATGTTATGGAATAAAATGTGACCCATGAAGAGGTAATAATGACTATCAAGCTTTGGAGTGTTGATTGACTCCATCTCTGTTTTGATTATCACTCTGACATGCCACTCATCTTTTTGTTCAAAATATTATTTATTTATTTATTGTGTTTATTGAGACTATACTTCAAGGTGTGCTAAAAATGCTACAAGTATTGACTTAGTAAACTACCAGTATACCTATATGAGTTAACTTTTAGTATAGTTGCAGTACAAACTAAAACATAGATAAATACTAACTGTGTGGGCCAATTTAAAATTGGCCAATTTAGTCCCAAGGAGTATTAAAATAGTACACTTACAAGTATACTACTACTACACTGACATTTGTATACTTACTACATAAAGTATACTTAATAATATGCTTGAACTATACTTATTTTTGGTAAGGGTAGGTATAAGTAGATCTTCTTGAATGGAGAAGTGACAAACTGCATTCACAGTCTACAGTACATTAATATACATAAATACTACTGAGTGATTGAATTTCTCTATTTATTAATTTATTTATTTATGGCTGATTTGTCTTCTTTCCCCAAAGTTACCATAAAATCAAATGACAATTCTTATGGCTGGGCAATAATTCATTCCCAACCTGTCGCTCATGTGTGATTGCAGCAAACGACAACAATCCAATAATAAAATCAATTTCTGTTTTTTTTTTTTTTCTTTTCTCTCGTTAAAGAAGCCGTTTTACACGAATATACGTCACAAAAGGGAAGAAAAGATGATCACAATGCCCTTTTCATGCTGATTTTAATGTCTTTAGTCAAGCCTCAGAAGTAAGTCTCTAAATTTCCACCAAATCATTGGCTTCATCTTTCTCCCTCTCTTCACACCGTTTTCAGTTTTGAGATGAGACCGATTTATTCTGGCTCGGTGACATCACGGGCAGCAGTGCAGAGCTGCGCTGCACGATCTGAAAGCAGGAAAGCAAAATGCCACTGAGAAAAAAAATGACACTCATTATCAGAAACCACAGGAGTGAGACGGATAAACGTGTGCGAGTGTGTGTAGTGGGAGGTCATTTGAAGGACACTTTTCATTAGTCATCAGAATGCTCATTGATGCTGATATGTGACCTGTGATAGATGGAGTGTGTGTGACAGTAGAGTCCTTGTCTTCAGAGCTCACTGCAGCCCTTGTGTTTTCAGCGCTGTTGGACAGCCTCAATGGCAGCTTCATTCCCATGGGAGGCACTGTGTGTGTGTGTGTGTGTGTGTGTGCTCGTGTCACCAGAAAAGTCATTATCAAGGCAGAAAATATGACTATACACCACCTGCCAATCAAACTCATAAATGGCAAGGCTGTTTGGACTATTTAGGATTTGCCAGAGCAATTACTGCACCACTACAACCAGAAAATACTTCATGACTTAGCAGCTGTAGTTAAGTTTTGAATTTATTGTTTTATTTTGTGCTACACAGATACAGTGCAGTTTTTTTTTTTTTTTTTTTAAAAGAAGTCACTTATGCTCACCAAGGCTGCATTTATTTGCGTACAGTAAAAACAATAACACTGCATAACTACTATAGTTTAAAATAACAGTTTTCTATTTGGATATATTTTAAAAATGTAATTTATTCCTGTGATCAAAGCTGAATTTTTAGCATTATTACTCCAGTCTTCAGCGTCACGTGATCCTTCAGAAATCATTCTAATATGCTGATTTTCTGCTTAATTGTTCAGTTATTATTGGTGCTCAGATATTAAAGGAGAAGTCCACTTCCAGAACAACAATTTATAAATAATATACTCACCCCCTTGTCATCCAAGATGTTCATGTCTTTCTGTCTTCAGTCGTACAATCTCACAAAAAAATTATGGTTTTTGAGGAAAGCATTTCAGGATTTTTCTGCATATAATGGACTTCATTGGTGCCCCGAATTTGAACTTCCAAATGTAGTTTAAATGCAGCTTCAAAGGGCTCTAAATGATCCCATCTGAGGATGAAGGGTCTCATCTAGCGAAACGATCGGTCATTGTTTTCGAAAAATAAAAAATTGTATACTTTTTAAGCACAAAAGCTCATGTAGCACAGACTCATGTAGCACAGGCTTTGAACGAATCTTTAATATGACTCTGGAAGAACGAGTCGTCTCGGGGAGTGATTCGTTCATTTGTGCATGTGCAACATCCTATTAGGTTCTGTACTGGAATTAGTTCACCTGTTTCGAGTTTTCGGGTTTTTTGAGTCGTTCGTTCATCTTATGGGGCTGTTATGTGATGCTGATTTTGCTAAAATGAACGAAATGACTCGAAAAAAGATTCGTTCATTTTGCTGAACGAGACTCAAAGGTCCGTAGGTCAGTAAAATGATCCGAACTTCCCATCACTACTACAAATTACGTCTTTGAATCACCACAAGTTCATCGTCTGTGTACTCCGGCTCAAAAAGGTAGAGAATGTCAAAAAACTCCATGTTATTTTCTCCTACAACTTCAGAATCGTCCGACATCGTTGTACCTTTTTGTTTGTAAACAGCGTTTGACTTGCTTGCACTTTCTTAGTCTTTGCGCTTTCGCTTCGTAAACACTGGGTCTGTAGTTCCGCCTACATCCACGTGGCCTTCCGACGTGATTCAATAGTACGTGAACGCGCATCCCAGAGCCTGTGCTACACAAGCTTTTGTGCTTAAAAAGTAAACAAAATTTTATTTTCCAAAAAAAAAAAAGACAGATCGTTTCGCTAGATAAGACCCTTCTTCCTCGGCTGGGATCGTTTAGAGCCCTTTGAAGCTGCATTTATACTACATTTTGTAAGTTCAAAATCGGGGCACCAATGAAGTCCATTATATGGAGAAAAATCCTGAAATGCTTTTCTCAAAAAACATAATTTCTTCACGACTGAAGACAGAAAGACATGAACATCTTGGATGGCAAGGGGGTGGGTAAATTACTTGTGAATTGTTGTTCTGGAAGTGGAGCTCTCCTTTAACAACTATGCTCACTATTTAGTAGGTATTTTTCATGTGTTATTAATCAGAAATGTTTCTTGAGCAGCAAATAAGCATATTAGAATGATTCTGAAGGATCGTGTGACACTGAGTAATGATGCTGAAAATTCAGCTTTGCTTTTGCTTGTTATACCTCCACACCACTAGGTGTCAGCATAAGTTGAAGGCTACTGCTATATTGGCAGGCCCAACATAAACAACAAATACATTTATGATGATGTGAGCATTACAATAACGATTGTTTCAAACAGGTTTCCCAAAACACTCCTCCTGTCTACCAAACTGCCAGTCCTTTTTTAATTTCTAACTGATCTTGGTATATTTCTTGAAAGTTTCTCAAAGCTATTTAGTAGTCAGTGTGTGTGAGTAACATTCACCACTTTATTCCAGAGCTCGTGAAACCCTTGTGTGTATCCATGACCTTCAGTGAGACTTAACACACACAGATCAGGAGCCCCACTGGGTTTTTTCTCTCCTTACACCAGTTTCAGCAGTTTCTGGGACATCTAACAGTAGAAAGTAAGAAAAAAGTGATAAAATGAGGGCCACCTTCACTAAGCTGACAGAAGACGGGTTTTATGCATTATCCTGACCCTGGTGACCTCTCGTGGAGCATTCTGGGTCAGTGTCACAGAGATAAATGAGAAGACTGCGAGATTTTTTTTCTGTCAGATTGATCTTTTTTCACTGTGAGGAGGGGAAGGGAGGTGTGAAGATGAGGAAAACGGAGGAAAGAGGATAAGACGGGGAAATGAGAACAGACAGATGCTCAACGGCTCGGCGTCTGTCACATCAGAAGCACAAAAGCTATTAGGAGCTTTTAAAGTGAAAGTTCACCCCAAATTGCAATTTTATCATCATTTACTCGCCCTGATGATGTTCCAAACCACAATGACTTCTCATCTCTGTGGAGTTCAAGAAGAGATGTTTAGCAGAATGTGTGTCCTGCTCTTTTCCAGTTTTGGAAGAGATTGCCACAATTTGTGCTCAATTTTACCAAGATATCAAAGTCTGCAAAAAAAAAAAAAAAACAGCTTTCTCATCAAACTCTCTAAAGGCTAAATGATCTGAGCTACAGTATGCAAACAAATGAATCATTTCCATTTAAGGAACTTTAAGAGAAACATCTGAAACAATATTGGCACGCAACTGAGAACTCCATTAATTCTTCTGAGATATGAAAGCGCAACTTCTGAGACATTAACATTTTATTGTGGGTGACACAGAAACAATATGTCTGCCTGATTTTATCATAGCAGTGATGGAGTGTTTCTCACTTGTTGTTTTGTAGGATACCAACTTGTAATCTTTATTTACTCGAAAGCTGCACACTTTACCATTTTTATTCCTGAGCAAGCAAACATTATGAAAATCTGGTTTCACAGAGCGGCTGCCGCATGACTACAGCTTATGCTCATGATGTATTAAGGCTGCTCTGTTGTAGAAGACTTAACTGAGTCATTGTCTCTACAATTTCTTAGAAGAGTGAAAAATAGACACAAATTAGACAATTGTTGACATACAGCGCAGTAAAAAATAGCTCTATGTTGTAGTTTTTTTTTTTCTGATCTTTTGATTAAAGGAATTCATAAAATGACTAAAATGACAAGCTTTGAAATGTAAAAATAGACACATTAGTTGAGAAACTATATATAAAACATTTGAATGACACAATATTGTGGAATATTGAATATCATTGTACTAACATGATGTTTGCACATTCAGACTGCTCTCAAATGTCCTCTACATAGAAATGCTTATTTGTAATCTTAATAAATAGATCATGTGTTGACTGAACTAGTTGTAAATCAAAGCACATTGTCGCATGATATGGATGGAACTGTGCATAAAATTAACATGCATAGCATATCTGAGAGCATTTGCTCATTTGGATTTGGATTGGATTTGAAAAGAAATGTTTGGGTTCATATGTTCTTTCGATTGCAGACTTTGCGTCTTGGAAATATGAGCACTGTTTGATATCCTCTTTAAATCTATAGGAGACAAGTGAGATTACTCTTTGGAGAAAGATCTCAGGCTCAGTTTTATCCACATTTAATCTACTCCAGCTTCTTGATTGGGACACAAATCCACCATCATTTAACCGTCAACGAAACACAAAGTGGAAAGCCAAGGTAACTACCCTTACCAAAAAGACGTATACGAATCAAGTTTATTTTATTAAGTATACTTAAGTATCATTCAAGTCTATTTTGAAGTATACTTTATGTAGTAAGTATGCAAATATCAGTGTACTAGTACTAAAAGTGAACTTATAGGTATACTGATAGTTTACTAATTAAATACTTGTAGTGCACTTTGAAGTATAGTCTCAGTAAACTACTATAGTTTAGTAGTTTTATACTGTAAGTATACTCGTAAGTTTTCTTTAAATGAACTTTACATCATACTTTAAGTATATTACTACAGTAAAACAACAACAACAACAAAACGGTATCTGCTTGTAAACAGAAACATTTTATTTTAGCTTTGTGCATTCTTTTTTTTAATAAACACTTGAACATGGGTAAGTTTCATAAATAAAAAATAAAGAAATAAACAACATTTTGAACAAAAAGAAAAGAAAAGAAAAAAAAAAAAAATGAACTGGATTCAGAATGAGGATCAAAACATAGATGGAGTTTATCAACACCCCAAAACTTGACAGACATTTGATTTCATAACGTTACGCAGTTTTGATGCTCATTCACGACTGATGATTGTGTTAGATTACATGTGGAAGAATCTGTTGTTTCGGTTTCTTCTTCATTTGTGTTTTGGAAATTCTGTACAGAATATGTGTAATAGCGCCCCCTACTGTATAACAATGAAAACATGGATTCTCAGATCACAAGTATAGCTCAAGTTTTTTGACTTTTTTTTAAGTATAAGTCAAGTATACTTTAGTGTCATTTAAGTATATTTCTGAGAAGTACATAAAAAGTAGACTGAAAGGATACTTTCCTATTTTTAGTTTAAAATAAGTGTGCTAATTACTAATAGCACACTTGAATAAAGTTCTTTTTCGTAAGCGTATTTAGACTCTGTAACAAGCGGTTACTGTCAGGTTGCTCATTATTTCAATTACATTTGCATTCCCAACCAAACAGTGGCCACATATTTCAGAGACAAAGCATAATTTCATGAAACATTTGAGGAAAGTGAACGCCAAATAGGTGCTTTCACTGCACATGATAGAAAGTGGTACAAAAAGCCAAATACAGAGTTCAAAGGTGTAATAAGGAGTCAAAGAGAGATAAGGAGAAAGAAACCTGACAAGACTCTCCACAGACAGCTCTAGGGAAATATAGCAGGGCATACAGAGAATTATAAACAAACTCTCAAACCCACAGTCATACCGAACCTCATGATAACAACAGACCTGAGTGAATTCTAAAGAGGCTTCAACAAGATAAAACACCATATCTGTGTGAGAGATGTGAGGTTTGCTTGAAATTGAGAAGGCAGTTGTGGAGAGATTGTGTGGGTGATGAGATCTCTCCACACAGACCAGCTCTCTTCTCACACACATCTACTATTTAAGGCCTACTTCAAGTGAAGAATGAACTGGCGTGATGTCATTTAAAATCAAATCAGGCTAAAACAATGTTTGTTTGGAGTGCATTTCTGGAGCTCGCCAAAGCGACTTTTCCGGAAAAACTCGCTCCGGCTGGTAAACACCTTTGAGCTACCATTGCTCCGTGAAAGTCTTTGACATGAAAATCTTCTCCGGTTTATTTTTTCTGTTCAGTCCCTCAGGGTCAGACACGAGTAACAGCGTGAACGCACTGGAGAGCTGCTTTGTAGTAGAAAGTGAAGTTGTAATTCTAATTGAAAGCGACACTGACAGTGTTTTTGCTTTGTAAAGTCTGGTACTTTTTTGTCAGGTCTTGGTTGGTGTCTACCTTTGCCGTATAGAAAACAGCAGTTGCACGTTCTGAAACATCAAATCTGTAATTATTCCTGACATTGTGCCCTGCTTTGGCTCTGGGTATCTGTAACACTGTTTGCTGGCTCTGTACAACAGCACTATAACATTATCCCCTCGTAGTTTCATTCAAATTCACACCTTCAGGGAGGGGATTCCCACAGCGAAGACGAGCGACATGATTTCATGGTGTTAAACTGATTTCAATGCAGGAAATTCCACACAGTTGGACGCGTTTCACATTCCTCTTAGGACAGCTGGAAAAATCTTTCAATTCTGCCACGTTTCACTTTACTACTTCTGAAAGTAAATTGTGTATGTGCCACTTTTGACCTCCTTTTGGGCAATGTACACAAAGTCAGTCTTCCTAGCGGTTCATTTTGATCTCTTGCATCTCATGTATGTTTCTGCTAAAGGGATAGTTCACACAAAAATGAAAACTCTGTCATCATTTACTCACACTCATATAACTAACCTTTGAGATTTCAGTATGGAGGTATGGAATTGTTGCATAATTACAAATAAATATTTGTCATAATCTATTTGTAGATTATGATCTACAAGTAAATGTTAAGAGAACAAACATTAAACGTACTGACAAATAAATTATGTTTGTGACATAAAAAAAAGATATTTGTGAATATGTTTTTAGCTTGCAAATCTCATTTTTTTGTATTTGTAAATTTAATTCATGTTTGTGAAACTCTAAGATTTATTTGTGGATCTCATTCTGTTTATTTGTCAGTATGTTTCATTTTTGTTAATGTCTAGATTTATTTGTGGATCATAATCTATTTATTTGGATTTATGTGACAATTCTATCTTCATACTGCAGTTTATCTTTGGAATACAAATGAATATATTCCAGTATTTTGACATAATTTTTTCATTTAATTTAAATTCATTTATTTTTGTTTTAATTCATTTAATTTTCATTCATTGAAATCTCACCCCAACCAAAATTTTCAAGCTTTAAAAAGTTCATAAAGACGTAAAGTAATCAAAATGCATCAAGCAGTTTAATCTAAAGTCTTGTAAAGAGACATTATGATTTTATATAACAAAGAGGTTTAATTTAAGCTTTTATTCACATATAACCACATTCCAAAGAAGAGCTAAAGACTTTTTTGGTGAAATAACCCTTCAAAGGGCACCTATTATGCCCCTTTTTACAATATGTTGAGTTCAGTTAACTCAAAAAAGTTTAGTCAACTTAAAAAATATTAAGTTGTATGAAGTGAAAACTTCGATATTTGACTTGATTCAACTTAACATTTTAAGGCAACTGGGTACCAAACCCAACGTTAAAGTTTAACAAACCAATTTTTTTTTTATTTAACTCAAATATCTGAGTTCTCACTTAGTACAACTTAACATTTCAAGTTGATTAAACTTATTTGAGTTAACTGAACTTAGAATAAGTTTAAGGCGGCAGGTTAACAAATTATTTTAAGTTAACTCAACATTTTTTTTATTTTTTTTATTTTTTTACAGTGCAAAGATTATTTTTTTTGTCTAAATGCCTGTTTGAGTGGAAGCAGAAACACAGTGTTTTTGTTCTTGCTTTGAATGCAAATGAGCTGCTGGCCCCCTCCTTCCTTTCCAGAATAAGGCTGTGCCTTTACAGCTCATATCTCAGATCTCTGCAAAAAAAAAAACAAAAAAAAAATCTGTTTGATTTTTATTATCATGCCTATTGCAGCAGTCAACAGTTTTTGATGGGGCTTGTAAAATGTGACGTCAAATTTTCTAGATTCTGTGACTGACTTTTTCTGATACATTGACACTACTTATGATTTATGGGGAATAATAAAAAAAAAAGATCGGGTGGATTTTTATCTTTATCACCGTATAAAGATAAAAATCCACCCAATCTTTTTTTTTTTTTTAATCCCCATAAATGTACACATGTGCTGTAAAAGTGAATGCATAATAGGTGCTGTTTAAGTATCATCTTTGTCTCACATTTTTGGTAAAATTCCATAGAAGTAATGAAATTAGACATATACATCCATTGATGGAATGTAGTAAGACTTTGCGAATGTCGATGGTATAGTTCAGGTCATTTGGCTTTTGGAGAATTTAATGAGAAATGTTTGAAACTCTGTTCTGAAAATCATGACATTACTGTGGTCTTTTTCCCAGGAGAAAAATCTGAGAAGCCAGAAATTTGCATTTGTTTTCTATTTAAAGTCCACTTCCAGAATAAAAATTTACAGATAATTTACTCACCCCCTTGTCATCCAAGATGTTCATGTCTTTCTTTCTTCAGTCGTAAAGAAATTACGTGTTTTGAGGAAAACATTTCAGGAATGTTCTCCATATAGTGGACTTCTGTGGTGCCCACGAGACTGAACTTCCAAAATGTAGTTTAAATGCAGCTTCAAAGGATTCTTAACGATCCCAGCAAAACGATCTGTTATTTTCCAAAAAAAAAAAAGTTTATATACCTTTTAACCTCAAATGCTCATCTTGTCTAGCTCTGCGATGTGCACGTGTGTGTGCAGTTAGGATATGTTGAAAAACATCATCTCATTTTCTCCTCTATCTTCAAAATTGTCCTACATCGCTGCAGATGTACCGACCCAGTCTTTACAAAGTGAACGTGCAAAGAAGGTCAAACGCACAAAAAAATGGTAAAACAGCGGTGTAGAGCGATTCTGAAGTTGGAGGAGAAAATAAGACGGGAGTTTTTCAACATACCTTAACTCTGTTGAACCGTATGCGCATCGTAGAGCTAGACAAGATGAGCATTTGAGGTTAAAAAGCGTATAAATTGTCAATTTGTTTAGAAAATGACCAATCGTTTCGCTAGATAAGACCCTTCTTCCTCGGCTGGGATTGTTTACAGCCCTTTGAAGCTGCATTTAAACTACATTTTGGAAGTTCAAACTCACGGGCACCATAGAAGTCCACTATATGGAGAAGAATCCTTGAATTTTTCCTCAAAAAACATAATTTCTTTACAACTGAAGAAAGACATGAAAATCTTGGATGACAAGGGGGTGAGTACATTATCTGTCAATTTTAGCTCTGGAAGCGAGGTAGTCCAATATGAAGAAAAGAAAGGTTTTTGGTCAATAGACTTTTCTTAGGCAAGCCTGTAATGGACATTATATTTTTTAAATTACTTCAAAGCAGTAATCATGCAGTACCATGCTATTACCAGCTGACACTCTTATTTTACCATGCAGCCGTACTGGTAAGGAATTGATATACACTTTCTCTTTTTTTCTGGCTACATCCCAGTTCCCCTGCGTATGTTTGTTTTCCTCCTACATTTCCTTCCCAATTCTGCAAGCTGTACTGAATCAATCTCTAAGAGAGTTGTGTGAGCGAGCAAGCATGTGTGTTCAAGAGTCTGTCTGATTATTGATAGAGTATATCAGCCCTGTGTGCCTGTGTGCATACGTGAGCAGTGTCTGCTGCTCAAGCACCAGAGGCCAGACTTGAGTCTCAGTCCAGTCCGGCTCTCTCTCTCAGTTCTGTCAGTCAAGGAAGGCTGACGTGAAGGGCGCGGTGCCACGCGGCTCCGGAGACGTCAGCCGCGTTCTGTCAGGCTTTCTGATCCTGAATTCAGCAGCCCTGACAGCCACGACACGCTGAACAAATATTCACATCTGAGTCTTTCTCTTGTCCACACACGCGCTCCTTCTCCTCTCCAGTTCTGACAGGAGAATGTGCAGCGCTGCAGAACATCAGATGCGCTGATGAATAGCACAACGACATCAGGGGGAAACAAAGCTTTGTGCTGAGTCAGAAGCGCGCGGCTGTCAGCTGGAGACGCTGAATGGTGCAAACTGCGGCGGTGAGACGCGTCTGCGCGACGGGTCGAAAATCTGTCGATCTCTCCTCTTTTTGAAATTAACATCAGGATCGAGCAGATGGAGACGTTAAGAGGAATCGTTTTTCAAGTCTGTTGCATCTTTAGATGAAACTCCAAAGCACTCGCATATCCACGGACTTTGTGAAAATCCCTTTCTCTTTGACCTTTTCTTCCTATTACCCATAATCCCTTTCTAATGAGTTGCTGTTTGCTCATGTTTGAGGCATGTCTTAAGGGATTCAGCAGTGGGCCTGTAGGCATATCTTGTACCCTATGCTTGGCTGCCGCTGATTTGCCCGGCCGGAGTGATGGATATGTCCTGAGTTTATGCTGTAAGGCTTGCCTGAGAGGAGATTGCAATGCAGCTTTGTAGCAATTAGGTCATGTAGTATAGTTGTACTCAAATTCAGTAAGCAGTTGTGCCACAGTGTTTCGGTGAAACAGCTTACGCCTAATTTACATACTGTCATACTTAATTATGTGTTAAATTTGCTGATATAAGAGTTGCTGAGACTCATTTTTGTCTTATTGATTTATTTTAAAATACATTTAAAAAGTAATTCATATATACAATGACTTGAGATCATATTTATCAAATAATAATGATAAAAAATATATACTGATCAAATCTTAATTCAATGTAATACTTTATGGAGGGGAAATCAGGGTCAAAAATTAAATAAATGTCAATGTTAGTTAACCCTTTAACTGTCACCGTCCCCCAGGTGAGACGCCTAAGTTTACTTAACCATATTACAAATAAATCCTAATCTAATCATGACAAACTATACATTGTTGGAAAGGTCTAAGACTCCTAAATAGATATTTTACCATATTTTTGTGATAGAAATTATGTAGGATAAGTAATAGATTAATATATGTCAAGAGTGCAACAAATCTATATCATAACATGAGTTCTGCCCATTGTCACAAAAGACTTTCTTTGTTGCCTTTTATTTAGAAATCATAAGAAATAGTAATCTACAACTTAAAATCTCAAAATTCATCCTTTGAAAGGCATTTTAAAATCAGACATTGCATTACCACAGAAAATGTACATCAAAATCATATTAAAAAAAAATAAGTCTGGATAGTGCATTTTTGTGTCTGTTTTAAAAAATGAGAGTGACAGTTAAAGGGTTAAATAACTGTCCTTGTATATAAAAAAAAAAAAAAAAAAATATATATATATATA
>JAHKKF010515247.1:9407-24668 GCA_019740295.1 Labeo calbasu
CCAAAATTTTAAAAAAGTTCTTACGCTGGTTTATTTTTGAATTGTGCGTAAAAGGGTTAATGAGAATAATGGATGGAAACGCATTTTGCAAATAAATTCCTCCACGCACACCTAAAAAGTCATGTGACTTTCTGAAATGCCTGAGCAAAGTCTGTCGTCAAAGTATTTCTGTATAATTGCCTCTTACAAGACTGTGTTCCAAAACAGCAGGCATAGCGACCGCATTAATTGCATTTCATCTACTCTAGTGAAGGGTCGGTCTTGAACGATTTGTTAATTTTGAACGAATCTTTAATGTGACTAGGGACAAACGAGTCATCTCAGGGAGTGATTCGTTCAGTCGCGCATGTGCAACATCCTATTAGGTTCTGCGCTGGAATTAGTTCACCTGTTTCGAGTCTTCAGGTTTTTGGAATCGTTTGTTCATCTTACGTGGCTGTCACGTGATGAACGAACGACTCGAACCCGAAGACTCGAGAGATGAACTAATCAATTCTTTTTTTGGCTCACACTGCATTGGTTAAGCTTATAGGGCTGTCACGTGATGAACGAACGACTCAAACCAAAAACTTGTCAGATAAGAGGTGAGGTGAGCTAATCATAGACTAAAGACCCAGGTAAACAATGAATTAATCTTTTCTGTTTCTTATAGCATTATAGTTTTGTCTTGTTTGTAGTGTGATCAACGTTTGTGTAAGCAGTAGATGTGTTAGGGAAGTAACAAGTAACATTTTTATATTATTTTGCTAAAATGAACGAAATGACTCGAAAAAAGATTAATTCATTTTGCTGAACGAGACTCAAAAGGTCCGAGGCGGTAAAATGATCTGAACTTCCTATCACTAGTCTACTCTCTCTGAGGCGCCAGTAATTTAATTTTATATAAAAATTATTATATTCAGTGACTTCTCCTTACTTTTTTTAGTGATATTTAGTGCCAGTTTATCAGGAAGTGACGATTTTGTTGTCTTTGTCTCGTTGACTCAGAAACAAATGTTCGCAACTTTGGATGGAAACCCGGCTATTGCTTCCATGAAGAACCTTTAACATCCATAGAGCCTTTCCACTGGATAAAAGGTTTTTTAGATTATTAAATTGTTCTTCACAATTGGTTCTTTTTAGAACTGTTCACTGAGAAGTTCTTTGCGGAACCAAACTGGTTCTTCTATGGCAATGAAAGCAAAAACCCCTTTATGGAACCTTCATTTTTAAGACTGTGTGGAAAAACACCATATTTCAAACTCCATTTCATTGCCCCTACAAAGGCAAAATAACCACATTTTGTCAGTTGAGTTATGACTAAAGTCACGTCTTTTAGACTATTTGATTGACTGCAACAGATGAAATTTGGTTCGACTATGCTTAGAGAGAAAACCAAAAGTGAAAACTGATATCAAATCAAAGTTAATCAAAACACTGAGCCAGTTGCAGTTTTGGTTTAGTTACTGCTTTTTTAAAAATTCTAGGCAGTTTAAAAGTTGTCAGCTGTTAATGTCATCATCTTCCATTCACAGTTTTTTCATAGTGTAGTGTTGAAAATTCAGCGACACTTCTACTGACAAGTGACGTTGTGCTTTCGCACATGGCGGCTGGAGATATACTACGCAAGGCTTTTTAGTTTAGGAAATGTAGGCGGTAATTGTAAGTGTGCATTCGCTAATTATCACTAAAGATCTTGAATTGTCTCAAAAACATCCACAATCAATCCTAAAGACATTCATTTGACTGGTGAGCAGCTTCTTTGACAGTTACGTCATAATTGTGATGAAATCATGTGAAATTTTTAAAGCATGTGTTTTAGGGCTTAATTATGCATCATTTATCTTTGATAGTTCTCTTCCCCAAAACCCAATGGGAAAACTGTGTTTAATCAAAGACCATTTTTGATTCAAACTTAAACATTTCTCCTAGCTGAAACATGTGAAATTGATTAAACCTATGATTTGCATTGGAAACTGATTAAAAGCCATTGTAAACACTGTCTTGAGAACATTTTCTGAAGGTGCTGACTGTATAGAATGTGCTATGTGTTTATGACTGAAGATTTAACCACAGACGTCTTACACAGCAGTTTCCCAAAGGAACACCTCTGCATTAGGAAATTAAGAAAAAACATAAACGGCACCAAAGAAATGCAGTAGATTAAAAAAAAATCCAAATGGTTTAAAATAATTTCTTTTTATGTCTGAAAACAGACATAATCTGTGATCTGCAGACTCAATAAGTTGGAGCCCTCTTTTGAAGATCAACCACACACACATGCAGTTAAAGAACACTGTGTTCTACTGAGTGTCTATGGCATAAACAGAAAGCGACAATTCCTCTTTTTTTTCTCACTTCCAAGAGACAACCACCCAGCTAGTCTAAACCATTAGAACATTTCGTTTTTCCCCCTCTCATTACCCATAATGCTGTAAACCCCACTGGGCGCAGTGTGGGACCCTACTGCTGTAGGATGCACAGGCAATGAGCCGTTCATTTCTCTTATTTCGTTTTCCTCTTCTTTCTCTCCATTTCTTTTTTTACTTGTTACCCCTCTCTGTGTGAAAAATGAGTGAGGACTGTTAGAGAGTTTAATTCATTTTGATTATGTCAAGGGGAAAGAAAAAGAGGCTAGTTCATTTAATCTGCTTTGAGACAAAATGAAGGACCTGAATATTTAGTTACGTTAGTTTTTTATGTTAATGATTGTGGTGTGGTTTGCTTCTCTTTTTTTTGCTTAATTTTTTCCCCCCCAAATGTAGTAAAGCAAAAAACATATTTTACAACCTTTCCACATAAATAGAACCAGCTTGTTTCAATGCAAACCCCTGATGGGAATGACATTTCACTTGTATGGAAGCATAAATACTACCAAGTCAAAAGATTTTTAATGTTTTGTAAAGAATTCTCTTCTGCTCACCAAAGCCACAATGTGACTGGAGTAATGATGCTGAGAATGTAGCTTTGATCACAGGAATAAATTACATTTTATAATATATATTCAAATAGAAAACAGTTATTTTAAATAGTAAAAATATTTCAGAATTGTACAGTTTTTGTTGTACTTTGCAGGCTTGGTGAGCAGATTAGACTTCTTTAGAAAACTTTAAAAAGCTTAGTGTTCAAAAACTTTTGACTGGTATAGTGTTAGCACTCAAGTCTTGATGTTCTGAGTCTCAATTCAAACCAAGGTTTTGGCATACAGTGAATTTTCTTTTTATTTCTTATTTTTCCTCATTAAAGCATGCTCTTTTTATAGACTTCTCAATTTGTCTTCAGTAGAAGCCACCAATTTGTCTTGTTTCAGCAGACGCCAAAGCAGATGCTGCTTTAAGCACAAAAAAACTACATAATGACTCAGATTTCGGGGTTCTTACAGTAAAGCATGCCCATACTCATATTTTTCAGTTTTGAAAGGATGCATAAATGTGGGAGGATACATTTAATGATTTGACTTTAATTATTTTCTTCTCTCAGACCTGACATGAAATCTATAACACTAACTATATAACAATGTAGAAGAACTATATTGTTGGAATCACTTTCAGAATGTTTTTTTTTCTTTCAGATGATGAATGATAAAATCATTTACAGTCAAGCAGAATCATTTAAATGAAGGATTTAAAGTGACAGATGACAAAGCTACAGTGTATGTTTAGAATAAACAAGATGTGATCGTCTGTTTGTGTAGATGCTAATCATCGTTCTTGGTGAGAACCGCTATTTAGGTGGCATTTATACATTTTTCTCAAAACAGTCCAATTTGATCAGCTTGTGTTCACAAAAATGGCACACTTGCTGCATACTTGTGGTCTATATAGTGCACTGTAAAAAAAAAAAAGTTGTTTCAACTTAAAAGTGTTCATGCCGCCTTGAAATTTTAAGTTTAGTCAACATGAAATGTTAAGTTGTACTACATGGAAAACATGGATATTTGAGTTGAGTAAACTTAAAATTTTAAGGCAGCACGAACACTTATTTTTTGAGTTGAAACAACATTTTTACAGTGTGTACATGTTATGTAGCTTGGGCTGGTTAGCATTTTAAAGTTCAGAAGTGATCATGAGCACCCCAAGTACCAGCTGACATCACCAAAGTGTGTACTTTGAGAAGGACCAGATGCCATTTGGGACAGAACCATTGGCAATAGTCAAAGAATATCAGTAGTGTTAATTTTGAACTATACTGTAGTACTTGGCTTTCAAATGTTTTTGAAAGCTTGCTGAAACGATTGTTCATGAGTACGTCATAGTCTGCATTTTCCCATCTCTGAAAAGGCCAAAAAATTCATACATTTTTATTTGGACTCTTATATTGGATGCCGATTCTCAGTGTTTGCCAGAGTGGAAAAGAAACGCTTATTGTTTGATGTTTAGAGTCTGATGAGCTTGTAATGGCAGCCTCTTGGAAACCCCTTCTATTAGACCTGTGCATTTCTTCATATGTCCATATGGAGACGGCATGAACAGGAAATGGCATGCATTCCTTTTGTCGGATTCAAAAATAAACTCCAGCGTGCACTTCCTGCAGAGGCGTTGAGAAGAGAGAAAAGAGGTGAGGAGGGAAAAGAACAGAGGCAGAGGAAATAAAGAGTGTAGTGTTAAACTTAAACGGGCTCCGTTACACTCAAGGGTCGATGAATCCTCGTGTGGTGGTGTTGGCTTGTAAATCACACGCCATGTTTCCTTCTTTTGTAAGGAAGATTAAAGCTCTTTGTGTTGCCACACACATCCCAGCAGTTCTGCACTTCCTGTCAGCAAGACATGTGATTGTTTGACCAGTGTGTGAGGTTGCCATTTGTCATAGGCTTTGTGCATTTTTGCGACAGCCCTGCTTCCACCTTCTGCTGCCTTCTGGAAAGTTCACCTGAGGCTGTGTGAGACATGTCCTGGCATGAGACTGTTTATTGAATATTCATAGTTTGCAGACTATAGTTTCTGAGACTAATGGTTGCCGCTTTGTTTCCCAAGCTTTAAGGCATATTTTTGATATTCATACTTTTGTGTGTGTCCTATATGGATATGCATTAGGAAAAATCTTAACATAATTTCTCTGGTTTAAAGTTTAATTCATATCTGTGAATTAGTTTAAACTGTCTTTCTGAGATAATGCAAATGAAACAGTGAATCAACGATTTTCATGAAAGTCCCGTCTGGTATTTTTCATACATTTAAATCTTTTTGTAAAAAATAAAATAAAATAAAAATATACACTACAGTAGGATTTTTTTTATGTTTTTTAAAGAAGTCTCTTCTGCTCACCAAGCCTGCATTTATTTGATCCAAAGTACAGCAAAAACAGTAACATTTTGAAATATTTTTATTTAAAATAACTGTTTTCTATTTTAATATATATTTAAAGTGTAATTTATTCTTGCGATTTTAAAGCTGAATTTTTAGCATCATTCTTCCAGTCACATGATCCTTCAGAAATCATTCCAATATTCTGATTTGCTCCTTAAAAAACATTTATTATTATTATTATTATTTTGTTGACAGCAGCTGATTTTTTTCAGGTTTCTTTGATGAGTAGAAAGTTCAGAAGAACAGCATTTATCTGAAATAGAAATCGTTTGTAACATAAATGTCTTTATCATAATTTTTGATTGATTTAAAGCATCCTTGCTAAATAAAAACATTAATTAAAAAAAATTATACTTGCTCCAAGTTTTTGAATGGTATAGTGTATAATATTACAAAAGATTATTATTTCAGATAAATGCTGATCTTTGGATCTTTCTATTCATCAAAGAATCCTGAAAAAAATGTCCTTAATTGTTTGACTGATGATAATAATAATAAATGTTTCTTGAACAGCAAATCAGCATATTAGAATGATTTCTGAAGGATCATGTGATACTGAAGACTGGAGTAATGATGCTGAAAAATTAGCTTTGATCACAGGAATAAATTACATTGTAAAATATATTTAAATAGAAATCTATTAAAATCTTATTTTAAATAGTAAAAATATTTCTACATTTTACTGTTTTTGCTGTATTTTTGAAAAATTAGAGGAAAATAAAACTGAAATAAAAATAATTAAAGCTATTTACAAAATGATGAAGACTAAAATAAAAAAATAAAACTGAAAATAATATTCTAAAAATATTTTTATTTTTTAATTGGTAAAAAACAAATGTATAAATATACAGAGATATATTTTGAATATCTTGAGATTTAAAAATATCAAAATGCATGTGTATATATATATATATATATATATATATATATATATATATATATATTTATTATTATTTTTTTTTAATATTATATATTTTTTTATATATTGCACAGCCCTAATTATGATTGTATGTTTTACGGGGTTCTTTCAGGCCAGGCTGTCTTGTATCAGTCATATGGTTTTCTGCAGTACTCTGTAATCCAGGGCTTCCATCTTTTGTGGATGTGGCTCTGGTGCCCGACGGTCTGTCCCCGTCCTTTTGTTCAAGCCAACCATAGCTGTGCACTCTCTCTTTTATGACCATATTGTCTGGCGGGGATGCCATGTGATTTTCCTTTTACTGTGTTTCAGCTGCTTGAGGGCCAAAAAAGTTTGAGCATGATCATGTAAGAGTGTGATTTCTGTGTGTTTTTCAGAGGCTGTGCAGGACAGTAGGAGCAGTTGAAGTTTTGACTGTGGGTTTGCGCTCTCCCTCTCACCCACGCTCTGTCTCCAGAAGCTGCAGGGGTTTCGCTGAGTTGGCAAAAACGCGTCGCGACACAGGAACAGAAATAAACCGTAGGCCTTCGAGAACTCCAACACACACACATCTTGTCCTCATTGGACCTCCAAGTAAGAGCTGTGTGGCTTAAATACTACAGTGTTGAGTAAGAAAAACAGTAGAATGATGGACTTTCCAAAATCAGAACATATTTTACATAAATGATTGTTTGGGTTTTGGCTCCCGGCCCTTCATATAAGGGATTTATTAGAGTTTGCGTGTTCCAAGAAAAATGAAGCTACGTTGCATATAAGGGCTCCATACATCCTCACGCAAACCGTGACCGTAACTTTATTTAACAATGACTATATAAAGGCTGTATAAGTTACGTCAGTGGAACAACCTCTAGTAAGCCGTGAATCAAAAATGAGAGAAGAGGGAATGATGAAAGCCATTTCTTGACCAAAAAAGCAAGGTAGAAGCTGTTCTTCTAACACACACGGAGACATCATCACATCTGCAGGGCTTGGGTTTCTCTGACTGACATCAGGTTTATTTTCTTTAATACGCTCATACACATTCTTGCATGTCCACTCCCACAGATTTATGTCGTTTTAATGTAGTTGCCGCTATGTGAGGGAGGCAGGGTGAAAGCTTTATGTCTGTCTGCTGTGATCCGTGGTCTAAACAGTCTCACTGTACTCTGGAATCCCGCCACTCCTACAGGCTTTAGAAAAAGGGGCATTCAGGGTGAAAGGAAGGGGCAGAGTTGTGATGCGTCTTAAGTCCTAACGGTTTTACGTTTGGGCTGTTTGATTGATTGATGTTTTAAGGTGGGGCTGTTTAATTGGTGCTTTCAGATTGGCAGTTAGTTTTATAGTGGGGTTGCTTAACTGGTTTATGGTTTTCATTTAATTGTTGGTTTTATTCAAGGAGAGCTATAATACTTGATTTTTCTTTTTTTTTCAGCAAGGATGCATTAAATTGATTATAAGTGACAGTAAAGACATTTATTTCGTTACAAAAGTTTTGTTTTAAATAAATGCTGTTCTTTTAAACATACTGTTCATCAAAGAATCCTTCTCGAGCAGCATATTAGAATGATTTCTGAAGGATCATGTGAGACTGAAGACTGGAGTTTAGTACAACTTTAAAGTTATTTACAAACTTTTAAAAGTTATTACAATTTAAAGGGCACCTATTATGTAAAATTCACTTTTACATGTTGTTTGAACATAAATGTGTGTTAGCAGTGTGTACACAACCACCCTATAATGATAACAAGCCATCCATAAAATGTGATGTCATATTGTACAGGCTCCGCCCATGCCTATTGATGGATTAGCAGATGCTCCGCCCTGAGTGAGCCACACACAATCCACCAGGTTTCTCTTCACGCTAGGGCATTTAAAAACAGCATTCACATAAGAAAAACCTTCTTATTAAATCTATAGGCGTTATCCAGTCCAGAGCAGTGAGTAATATTCTGCTTTTATTTTATTGTTTGGGTCATATTAACAGCTTAGACAGCATTAGGTACTGTATATTATTACAGATCTAATATAAACAAGCGATTTCTTTACCAGCTGTTTATCTTTGCAGAAATAACAGTTATGTGCTTTTGTAACTTATGTTTGTTTTTAACATAAACTTGTGTGTATTTGACAGTTTAAGCACAATAAGACATGAAAGAGAATTTTAGTTTAGTTCTCACATGCCGTGTGACAGGTTAGGTTAGGTTATATTTACAACACTGTTCCAGAACAAGACAACACAAATATGTTGTGTGCAGCGTATTTTATGGAGGACTGTTTCCTGAACCTGGGAGAGTAGCCTACAATGCCGGCTGTGCGCACTATGAAGTGCGGGAATTCCAACTTTGCAAGGACAGTCTGGCACTTCTGACTCACAGCCTGTAAGTACGTTTTCACATTTAAAGAATTTGCTACTGACTATTCAAGCGTGAGTTTTGAGCAATGTAGCTGGCTAATTAGCGCTTTTCAGAGCGATGAGCTTTGTAAAAATCAACGCCTTTCAGAAAGGCGGGGCAGAGAGGAGCAACAATAACGTACACAATGTGGAAAATAATGTGTTTTTTTGAACTGCAAACCACGTAAACACATTGCATTACACTAAATACACAAAATAATATCTTTTTACCAACAGCTTATGACCCCTTTAAATTGCGAAAGTTTTCAACAATATTACTGTATTTTTGGTCAAACAAATGAATTTTAAAAATAATTTAAAAAATTTTACTGACCCCAAACAGAAAAAGCAAAAAAAAGGTCCATATTACAGCTTTCCAGTCACTTACATGTACTATATAAAATATAAATATAAATAAAATATAAATAAAATATAAAATATTTATTTAAATATTATTAAACGATTACGCTGAATTTTTTTTTTTTTTTTTTTTTTTTTTTAAGAGGACTTGTGTAGTTCTGGCATTTACCAGCAGTGGTGCTGTTTGATTGCTGTCTGGCTTTAAAGCAACCGTATGTAGTTTTGTGTATCTTTGCAATTCCCTGTCATAAATATACAGTATTACAGTGAATAGCTGTCCACATGCATTTATTGTTCCCGTAAAAAGCAATTCGCTCTTTTTGTGGAATTTCGTACCTGCTCACCAAACTTTTATACTTTTATTAAAATCAGCGTATCATCAGAATGATTTTAAAACTGATGTTTCAATCAAACACTTAAATAAATTTGCTTTAAGGTGAGGATGTTTGATTGATTGTGACAATTCTTTGCATAGTTAAATTTATTGAAGGCAGGGTAGGTGATTTGGTTCGAAAACATTTTTTGTTATGCTGGTTGAAAGTCTCTTCACATCCTGATAGCAATCACTACGTTAAGTGGTCTAAATGTATTTATATGTATTTATATTGTCTTTGAAAGGCATAGGACTACAACATGTTTGTCTAATCATATTCCTCAGTTCAATAGGCCAGTCAACGTATGTATTCGCATATCTCCACGCACCCTGTTAATGCAGACATGATGTCATCATTGCATTTTGTTATGCTATTGCAGACCAAGTGAGAATAGACAACGTTATTATTGTAATATTATGTGCTTTGTACTGTAATGTATTCTCACCTGTGAATGAGACATGAGGTAAGACAGTGTTGCATTCAACCTTCCCTCATCGTGTTGCTGGTTAGCATCTGGTCTGCCTGTGCACATTCACGTGTTTTGATGGAAGCGTGGCTTTGGAGGGTGATTTGCAGGAAGGGTGGGATCTTATGCTTTCAAAGTTAGCTTGCTATTACTAGCCTCTCTGAAGTGAGCAGATGTTTTATCCAGTGACTTACAAATAAGCCTTTACAGTAGTCCTTGTAGTTTAGTTGGTAGTTTGGAAATGTACTAGTCAATAGTCTGCCTCTCACTTCTCCTGTCTCTCTTTGTTGCTGTGTGAGGGTTTTGAATGAACTCTGTGGTGATTAACAGGAAACTGAGTGTCTGAGTGGTGATTTGCCAGAGATTGAATGGGTTGTGGGTTGTCCAGCCACTGATTTTTACAATAGGAAACATTGTGCATAGGCATGTCTGACAAACATCCTTTTGTCTGCAGTGTAGAAAACAGCTGTGTGCGTGTAAATCAGTGTTTGAGTGTATGTGTGTGTGTGTGTGTGTGTTGGGGGGGGAGAGTCGAAGTACCAGACGGTCTCTGAGTTCAGGTCTGTAGCAGGTGACCCGTAGAAAGCCTTCGGGCTGATAGCAAAACCGAACTCACTCAAAGCCTGACAACACTCTAAATGCCTCTTGTAGACACACACACTAATGCATGCATACACACTCTCTCTTATGGGGGTTATTGGAACAATGCAACCAGCGACTCTGGGCTGCATTCCTAAAGTTTTAGGGGTCAAAGGTTAAACTGGGGTTTACCTTTTTGTGCTATGAACTAAAACAAGCTTCACAGGCAGTGAACTCGGAAAGCCTGAGCACTTGAACTGTTTTCCCTCAAGGTTATATGCCTTGAATCTTACATTATGACACATTTTACTGTCTAGCTGGCACACCTGGCTGCTCTGTGCCTTGAATAACCCATCAGCACTGTAATATTACTTATAGGATATTATTTTTAAAGTCTTCGTTTCCAAGAAATACAGCCATTCATTCTGTTAATTCTCTTCATTTGAGCTGTCTCTTTCCTTTTGCTTTGTTTCTTACCAAGGGCTGATTAGGTTAACTGGTTTTCCAGCCCCCTGCCTCAGTTTCAGCTTAAAAGTTGAACCTCATGGCACCTGCGGCGCTGTGAGATCATATCGCTGTGGAAACTCAGGGAAGCTTTTCTTTCATCTCATCAGACCGTCTGGCATTCCGTCACTGTCCAGCGGCGCATCTCGCCGAAACAGCCGCGCAGCTTCAAAAGAGAGTCTTGTCTTCAATGATCCTTCACAAAGAGGCTAAAGCTAAGGCGCAAGAATTCATAGACACACGTCTCTAGGCAGGAGAGACGTCATCACAATGAAATACTCGATTCTGATTGGTCAGTCATGACATGGTCAAACATTTTTGTACTGTATAATGACTGATTAACCTTGAAAGGATGACCATGAAATGACAAATTTACACTATGCACTCTTAAAAATAGTTTTCTTTATTAGCATCAATGGTTCCATGAAGAAGCTTCAACATCTATGGAATCATTCCAGTCCACAGAAGGTTCTTTATAATGGAAAAAGGTTCTCTAGATGATTAAAATGACTCATTTGAACAAATCTTTGCTTATTTAAATAACTGAACAAATGAATTGTTTCATTAAAATTTCCCATCACTACTTATCAATCAGAGAATTTTTTTTACTGATTATTTCACTGTAAAAACTCATTTGAACAACTGAACGAACCAGTTGTTTCATTAACATGTATCAGACATCTAAGCACTACTATCAATCATCAAATTATTTGTTAAGATTTGATCTGGCCAGCTCAACTTCTATCATTGAATCATTTGCTTGAACTGAACTAATAAATCAGTTCATTAAAATGAATCAGACATCCCAAAGCTACTTATGAATCAGTGAATCAGGTTTTTAATCAGAACAAAGTGATTCACCAAAATGAATTGATCTACATCAGCACAGCATCTATCAGTGAATAACTGGCTTGAACTGAACCAACAAATCAATTTGTCAAAATGAATCAGACATCCCAGAGCTACTTATCAATCAGTGAATCATGTTTTAAAACAAAACTGATTCACTAAAAATTAATTGATCTGCCCCAGCACAACATCTATCGGTGAATCATTTGCTTGAACTGAACAAACAAATAAGTTTATTAAAATGAATCGGACATCCCAGAACTACTTATCAATCAGTGAATCATGTTTTAAAACACAACTGATTCACTAAAATGAATTGATCGACCCCTGCACAACATCTATCAGTGAATCATTTGCTTGAACTGAACAAACAAATAAGTTTATTAAAATGAATCGGACATCCCAGAACTACTTATCAATCAGTGAATCATGTTTTAAAACACAACTGATTCACTAAAATGAATTGATCGACCCCTGCACAACATCTATCAGTGAATCATTTGCTTGAACATAATAAACAAATCAGTTAAATAAAATGAATCGGACATCCCAGAACTACTTATCAGTCAGTGAATCATGTCATAAAACAAAACAAAGCGATTCGAACTCAAGCGAAATGAACTGATCTACCCCTGGACAGCATCTATCAGTGAATCCTTTGTTTGAAATGAACAAATAAATTGATTTGTTGACTTCCAAGCACAAGATATCACTCAGTGAATGATTTTTTTAAATAGAACAGATTGATTCAGTAAAATGAATTGATCTTTCTTGCACAACATCTATTAATCAATTATTTTTTTGAAGGGAACAAATAAATTTTTTTTTGTTAAATGAACTGGATATACCAATTCTACTTACCAATCAGTGAATCATGTTTTAAAACCGAACAAAGTGATTCACATTTATTCACAGTGAATTGATCTCCCCTGCACAACATCTATCAATTAATTTGTTTGAACTGAACAAACAAATGAATTACTGAAATGACTCAGACTTCCCACAAAATCATTTTTAAACCAAATGAACCAATTCATATGAGAGAGTTACAAAAAAGCAGCTAGTTACTGTGAAAAGCTTCACCGTTTTGAAAGCTGTTTCTATTAGTTACTCTTCATTTCAGTTCCATTTAGTTTGATTAGTTCTCCTCATCTCTGGCATGAAGTCATATTTTGTAACAGAGGAAATCCTAGGACATCACCTAGCTTTCCTCTCTCACAGTAAAGATACATCCACAGCGGTGGAAACCACAGGTGGCTGTAGAGGACGGAAGGGCTGTGAGACACATCAGGGGTGAACGTGTTCCTGATTGCCTCCTGTCCACAGCGGCAGCAATGTGTAATCAGCGCTGATAGACGAGCTGCCCAACCACGGCTTGATGCAGGGTATTTTAAGAGCTAAAACGGGGCCCCCTCCCAACCCCCCACTTCCCCCCCAAATTCTGTGGGAGACCACAAGGAGACGCACTGAAAAAGGCCACATCCACAGTCCACGTTAAGATCAGACCACCACGTCTGAAAGCCATTATGGACTATATATTAGACACATGCGCATATTGGAAAGCACATTCTTTCTCTCCCTTGTTTTGTAAAGTTGGACCACTTCAGACCACCCTAAGTATTCTTGGGACAAATAAGGAATGAAAGCTACACTGCAGGCTATGGTGTTTTTCGTAAAGGTGGTGATTCACGCGAAAGGACAAACTGCTTGGGGACTGAGGGTGAGTTGGAGTGAGTGTGTATTTTTAGTGGTAGTGAGTTGTGCAAATTCAGTGGCGTCCAAAATTATGAAACCACATTTCCCTTTGTTTTTTTAAACCTGGAATTACCAGAATTTTAGGATTTTGAACATTTAAACATGAAACATTCCGAAATATTTCATATTTCTGGAAGATGGTTTGAATCAGACTTGTACAAATTAGATTTCTTGTGGGGTTTTTCCTATTAAATTAGTTAAAAAATTAAATAGTTTTGAATTAGAGTGTAAATTTGTGATTTTTCTGCCTGTGTGGATTTGGGTCACTAATCGACTCACTAAAATGAGTCAGGGATTCCAGCACTGCATATTTATAGGTGAGTCATATTATAAAAGAGAAAAAGCAAATTGATTCACTAAAATGAGCTGAGCACAATATTTAGTTATAATAGTTTTTTTAAAATTACATTTAGATTGTAGGCCATACACAGCTTAAGTCCATACATAACTTGAGTCACTAATTGATTCACTTAAATGAATCAGACAAACTTAGCATTATTTAGCAATAAATCAATCAATTTTTACAGAACAAGCTAATTGATTTACTGAATTGATCTACCCCAGCACAGTATTTGTAAAAACAATGTTAAAAACTAAATACATTTGAGTTGGATAGGCCAAAACTGTGATTTTTATGCCTGTATGAACATAAATTGGGTCATTAATCGATTCACTGTATCTACATATTAATCAGTGAATCTTTGTTTTTTTAACAAAACAAGCAAATTGATTCACTAAAATGAACTGATCTACCCCAGCACAAAATCTATTAAAATTAAAAATAAAAAGTGAATAATTAGCTTGAACTGAACAAACAAGTTAATTTATTAAAATGAATCAGACATCCCAATACTACTTTTCAATTAGTAAATCATGTTTTAAAACAGAACAAAGTGTCTACCTCAGCACAAAATCTTTTAAAAACAAAAAATGAAAAGTGAGTCATTTACTTGAACTGAACAAATCAATTCACAGATTCACTAAAAATGTATTGATCTACCCCAGCAGAACAGCATCTATCAGTAAATCATTTGCTTGAACTGAACAAACAAATCAATTAATTAAAATGAATCAGACATCCCAGAACTACTTTTCAATCAGTGAATCATGTTTTAAAACAGAACTAAGTGATTCACTAAAATGAATTGATCTACCCCAGTGCAATATCTTTAATAAATTGTTAAAAACTAAATATATTGAGTTGGATAGGCAAAAAAAAAAAAACGATTTTTATGCCTGTATGAACATAACTTGGATCATTAATCAATTCACTGAATCTACATATTAATCAATGAATCCTTTTTTTAACAGAACATGCAGGTTGATTTCCTAAAATGAACTGATCTACCCCAGCACAAAATCTATTAAAAATGAAAAATGAAAAGTGAATCATTTGCATGAACTGAACAAACAAAACAAACTACTCCAGCACAACTTCTATCGGTGAACCATTTGCTTGAACTAAAAAAAAAAAATTCAAATCATTAAAATGAATCAGACATTGGTGAACTACTTATCAGTCAGTGATTCATGTTTTAAAACAGAACAAAGTGATGCATTAAAATGAACTGATCGATCACAGCACATCTTTCAGTGAATCATTTGTTTGAACTGAACAAATCAATTCCCTCAATTGAATCAGACATCCCAGAAGTACTTATCAATCAGTGAATCATGTTTTAAAACAGAACAAAGTGATTCACTCAAATGAATTGATCTCCTCAGCACAACATCTGTCAGTGAATCCTTTGTTTGAAATAATGCCTGTATGAACATAACTTGGGTCATTAATCGACTCA
>JAHKKF010515248.1:0-40497 GCA_019740295.1 Labeo calbasu
TATTTTCTAATTTATTTTTTATTTCATTTTTTTAATTTTATTTATTTTTGCATAAAATAGCTGCCAAATCTAATATATATATATATATATATATATATATATATTTTCTAATTTATTTTTTATTTCATTTTTTTAATTTTATTTATTTTTGCATAAAATAGCTGCCAAATCTAAATTATATTCTTAATTCTACATTTAAAAAATTTGGTTAATACTTTAGAATAGGGTATACTTACTCACTATTAACTACACTTTTCCCTCAATAAATTCCTAATTTGCTGCTTATTAATAGTTAGTAAGGTAGTTGTTAAATTTAGGTTTTGGGTAGGATTAGGGATGAAGAATAAGGTCATGTAGAATAAGGCAATAATATGTGCTTAATTAGTACTAATAAATGGCTAATATTCTAGTAATATGCATGCTAATAAACAACTAGTTAAGAACCGTAAAATAAAGTGTTACCATATTGGGATTATTATACATTTTTTTATTTATTTATTTTTTTAAGTGCAATATCAGCCATATCTAACTTGATATTGTTAATTTGAGATTTATTGAAATTTGTTTTGCAAACACAAACTGGCAGAGATATTTGCTTATGCATCTCTGCAAAGCCGTTGTCACTGCATTCAAAAATTATTTATTAATTATTCAGATATTTTATTTTAATGTGCACAACGTTGTCAGATGTAGGTGAGCCGTCTCCTTTAAAAGTCGGGTTGCTATGTAAAGCATGTTTAGGATCTGGCCTATTTGACGATCCCTTTAAATGTCCACATGGAATTGCGTTAATTTAAAAGAGAAAGAGCTCATATAGAGTTCAGCATCATCCTTGAGCTTTATGAGGGCTGGCACCTCTTTTGTGTTCATTATCGTGAAATCACCTCAGGGAGGAATGTTGACTTTTCACCGTCCAGAATAGCTGCTAATGTGCTGTGTAACACTCTCGTGTGCCACCGTAGACAGCGGCGCTGCTCTTTATTGAGGAAATAGCAGTGGTTCGAATGCTGGTCACTAGGTTTGTGCAAGTACTCGAGTAGTTGGAAATGGCAGCGATGATCGATTTTGAAATCTTTGATTGCATTGCTTGATTTGCTTTGTGTGTTTATTTGTATTAGTAGTAGAAGTAGTAATAGTTGGACATTTTGTGAAAATAATACATAAACGCACAAATGAGGCCTTATTTTGTGTTGTCTTCACTGGCTGCATGCAACATCAACATAAAGCACAAGCTGAGTAGTCTGATTCATGAACAAATGACTATTACAACCAAAAAGTGGGTTCTGTTGCAATGTTTTTTGTCTATTAAGGGAAAAATGTCAGTTGTTCTGTTTGGCTTTATTTAGTGAAAACCAGCTGTAGATTCAAAAGCAGATTTTTGTTGAAAACATTGATGCACGCTTTATACAACATGTTTTTGCACTCAACAGCATCTGGATGGAGTACAATTGAATGAAACGCAGGGTCTTGGACGTGCTTTTAAAAGTTATTTTTAACTTTTTTAATTTTTTTACAGCTATTTATAACTTGACAAGTCATCTGTAATGCTGCAAGATGCCAAAAAAGATTTCCATCTGACTCTCATGTGCAGTGAAATTAAATGTATTTATATAGTGCTTTCGCAGTATACATCATTTCAAGTCAGCTTCACAGAAAATCATTATGTTGAAGTTTATAATATCTTAAATTCTTCAAGCTACAGTATTTAAAATCTAGAATCTGAGGGTGCAAAAAAAATCTAAATATTGAGAAAATCATCTTTAAAGTTGTCCAGATGAAGTTCTTAGCTATGCATATTACTAAACAAAATTAAGTTTTGATATATTTAAGGTAGGAAATTTACTTAGAACATGATATTTAAATAATTTTCTAATGATTTTTGGCATAAAAGAAAAATCGGTAACTTATGACTGGTTTTGTGGTCCAGGGTCATATTTTGTGATTGACATATCGACCTAGTTGAGTATATTGCCGCCCCCCTTTAAGGTCATGTAAACTTTATTTTCTATACAGCGCCATATCAAAATAGACGTCATTTAGAGTTACCTTTCCTATAGAATATAGAGTATATAGAGTAGAATATAGAATATACCTTGTTCTTTTATTTAAAAAACGAAATAGCCTTATGTTATTTATCTTATTTACACAACGGCATGTCATTTCTGTCTCTAACGTTACGTGGTCATGCGTCTACAATTTTTCCTCCGCTAAAACGCGGACGGGATCGCGGAGTCCATTCATAAAAACGGAATTTACTCTATAGCGCGGGATGCCGCAGAATTCGTCAATTTTTGGTTTAATAAATCAAAAGTAGGTCTCTCACTTAATTCAAATCGCAATATGGACTAGTGTCTGTGAATATTAAAACGCAACAAGACGGTTTAAATATGAATCCTCCATGTTCCGCTTGGGTCTGTATGAATGAATGGCGGAGACGCGGCTTTGTTTACTACACAAATAATGAAGCACACGTGACGCTCGCAGTTATTTTCAGCCTCTGCGTCTCATTATATGACGACATAAACACATGAACTTAATCTCCAGAACTGCTGTGAGAGTCACTTCATGTAAATTTTACCGTTTCATTTGAGAAAATTAGCAGCACTACGGTAGTGTATACACACAAAAACTAACCGGCAACATGTCAAAATAAAAGTATGGTTTAACATGTAACAGAAACGTGTTAGTCTTGTATTACTTTTGTACAGTATAATGTAGGTGTTTAAATATTCCTATTTCTGACTAATTTAATTAAACAATTAAATGCAGTAATTATAATAATAACAGAAAAAACTCTTTGTTTGTTTGGCAACAGATAAAAAGGTTTAATTTTCATTTCATTAAAAATAAATAAATATTTAATGCCTGTATTTGATTATCAGAAAAATTAAAACACACAAGAATTTCTGGGTGAAAAAAGAAAAAGATTGTAGGGCCCTATTGTTCAAAATGTTGAAATAGAGATTTTTCGACTGAATTTATTTTTTCACTGAAATAAATGTTTTTGTTATTACACAGAGAGTAATGTACCGTACCTATATACGTCTTATTTATTTAATGTATTGCATTATAACTTATTATATTGATTGTACTGTGTATATGCGGATAAAGTTGGATACAATATATAATTGATTGATTTTAATAATTTAATCAGTTTTCTTGTTGATATTTATTTGTTTGTTTTTTATTAATAGCATTCAACACACAGCCCACCAGTTTGACTGTGCAGCATGTTAATATGTTGATCTTTTTGAACAAAAACCTGTGATAAACACCTTGTTAAGAATGTGTTAATTAATGTTACATGCATGCATTCATAAGAATTATAAAAAAAAAGGTAAGTAAAGGTAGAGATTAACTTAAGTAAAATTGGAAATATTTCACAGTTAAACAGTAAATGTTATAATTTGAAATTTAAAGTGCAAAGTCAAAAAGTAGCCTATGTTTTTGTAAAATTATGTAACATTTATTTTTATATTGCAATCAAAAATGTAGGAAGAATTTAAGGTTCTGTTTATGTATTTATGTTAATGAGTAATTTCTGAATAAAAGTTTACATCCTTATTGCATATAAAGCTGTGCAATAATACAGTTATATATACGTTAAACCATGGCATAAACTGTACTCTGTTAATTTATCTGCCGAATATTTGAGTTATCCCTAGTGGTCACGTCCACTCAAGTACGTTTAGCTTTGAGCTTTTGAGAAGATACATTACATGCTTTACATTTGTTAACGATGCAATATTTATTTCTTTGTATAAGTTACATTTCACAGCAATATCTAGAGAACTGCCTCAAGTTCTATTTAGCATTTGTTCAAGTCTTTTTTTTTTTTTTCAGTTTTATTCCAGTCTGTCTGGCTCGTACAGGCATTGTTTTTTTCATTCCATACCCTGACGAAATTTCTTCCACATTTTAATGCTCCCCAAAGCCTTTCGCCTCTTTGTTTCCATTATTCATTCCAAAAAGTTCTGCGTTTGGAGGCCGGGAGGGGGGTTGAAAAATAATTTTGTGTCTGACGAAATTTATGTGGAGCTAAGTCAGCGCTTTATGCAAAAACTGTGCTTTATGCAACCGTGGGGTTGTGTAGGAGGCCTGAGCATCGCAGGCTTTGCGTGCATCGCATGCTTTGTGTGTGAGTGTGTTGTGGAGGGAGAGAAGCAGAGAACAAATCTGTGTGTGTGTGTGGGCCTGTCATGCTGTCACCAAGGCCTAATGTCTCTCCCGAGGGGTACCTGGAGGAGAGCCGTACCCACCCAGTCAGCCTTTAGCTGGGGCGCGCGGTGACACTGCCTTCCCACGGAGACTGGAGGTGTCACTGTATGTATGTAAACCAGTGACAGATGACTGGAGACATGCAGACTGGAGAGACCAGTCACAGAGAGAGAGAAGGGGGAAAAAAAATGTTTTTCCTTTCATCTCTCCTCCACAGCTCAGACACAGATGAATAAAACAAAACAACAGAGCCTTTGCGTTTGTGAGACACCCTCATGTTTGTCTGCAGCGTGACACCCTAATAAAAAGACGTTTTGTTTATTTCGAAGGTTTCTGCAGAGCTAAATGTTGCCAACGCTAGAGTTGGGAATTGAGAAGAACTATCCATTTTTGCGATTTCATTACCAGTATTTGTTTGGTAGTATTTCTTTTCACATTTAACCCTACAAAGCCAACTGTATCTTATATGGTAGATGAGGCCTCTGAATTATTAACATGATCAAACTTTGCTGAAAACCTGTTGTACTCAGTCTACAACATGCCTTCTGTCCTTTTTTGAGTAAAATGTCATTATATGTCTTTTCTCTTAAACATAAGTATAACTAAGCATTACTAAGATGTATTTTTGGAGATATAGTGTGTCAACTGATATTTCTATGCATTTTATGTAAGTAGTCTGCTTAAACTGTTATAAAGATGTCAGAATCAGAATTTCGTCATACTTTTTTGCCATATAAATATCAGCATCTGCACCAAATTGCATATGTTTGTTTAGTTTGAGCCTCTGAATAAAATTGAGCTGTTTTTCCTCACATATTAATGTATATCATACTATATGAGCCATGAAAACTTGTTTGATGTTTTGGATCTTATTTGATATTTGTCTTTTTTTTTTTTTTTTTTTTTTAGATGTACATGTAAATAAATAAGTAAATAAATAAATAATATGTCAGGCTTTACAGGGTTGATATTTACAAACATTATACATTTTAAAATAAAAAATAAATAATTGTTACCATAAATAACAATATAAATAAGTAAATAAATATTATAAATAAACTTCCATTTTATATAAAAATAAATAATTAAATAAATAACTATTTAATATGTCAGGCTTTACAGGGTGGATATTTACAATGATAATTAGAAGAGCTGTAAAACGATTAGTCACAGTTAATCGATTCAAAATAAATGTTTGTTTACATACTGTATGCGTGTGTATTGTGTGTATTTATTATGTATATATAAATACACAAACTTATGTATATATTTTAAAACATGTATTGTATGTATTTGTATGTAAACACGTGTATATAATTTATATTATGTATAAATAAAATACATAATATGTACATATACGTGTGTGTATTTCTTATATATATATATATATATATATATAATAAATATAAATACACCATACACACACATACAGTATGTAAACAAGCTTTTATTTTGAATCGGTAAATTGCAACTAGGGCTGTCAAATGATTAATCACAATTAATTGCATACAAAATAAAAGTTTGAGTTTGCCTAACATATGCGTGTGTACTCTGTGTAATTATTATGTTTATATAAATACACATAAATTAATGTGTATTTTAAGAGAAATATGTATGTACAAAATACTTTTATTTATATATAATATAAATTATATAAAAATTATAATAAATACCTATACTTGTAAATATTTCTTAAATATCTATATAAATGTGTTTGCATTTAAATATACATAATAATTACAAACAGTACACACACATATTAGGCATAAACTCAAACTTTTTTGTTTGCGATTAATCGCGATTAATCGTTTGACAGCCGTAATTGCAACTAATCGTTTTGCAGCTGTAATTATAAGTTTAAAATAAAAAGTAAGTAATTGTTACTATAAATAACAATCTAAAGATATAAATATTCTAAATAATATTTATATATATAAATTATATTACTTATAATACACAGTATGTATATATTATTTATATATAAATACACATTTTACATTTGCATTTGTCATTTAATACACGTTTATCCAAAATGACTAATATTTGCAACATCGCAAGCAATTTATTGTTCAAGAGTCAACAATAATTGCATTAACACAGTGTCAGGTTTAGGCCAAAAATAAATAAATAAATTGTAAAGTATTTTTGTTAAGTGATTGTAGTTGAGGGTGGTACTCGTGTTAATGGAATCATTAAAAGCAACTGTAATCGTTAAATTCCTTACGCTTCCCACCCCATTGAAGGTTTAGGTAGTGCACGCGTCAGGAAAGGGCACGGGCGGTAATTGCAAACGAATGAGGATTTGCCGAGCAGGAGCCTTGGGCAGCTTTACTAGGTCAAAGGTCACTCAGGTCAGTGTTACACACCGCAGCCTCGCCGCAACCCCGTCTCTATGGAAATCCAACCTGCAACGTCACGCCGCGGCGGATTCCAGCCGTAATCTTCAGCTCGAGTCTTTAACCCGAGCGCTCAGGAAAGCCGGGAATGCACTCAGCTGTCGTAATTTCATGCCTTTCACAGATGGAGAAAGAGACTCTTGAGGCGATAGTATTGTACTTGTGCAAAGAGGTGTCTGAAAGAGCCAGCTGTGTTGTGATATTACACGACTGTATCGTTTTTGTATGCTTCAATTTCCTCTTTAACATTCATAAAGGAAGCCCACAGTCGCATCTGCTCGTGATGGGCGCGAAAACGGAGAGGAGAGGCTGCGCTGTCAACCGGCTCTCGACCGCAGCGACTGATTAAAGACGCCGTTTGGAAGTTTTCCTTCCCGTTTAACGTTGTTTTGTAGTAGCACACTGACCCGTAGCATTTTGTTACTCGAACAACTCGCAGCCAAAAACAGTGTAGCCATATTTTAGATCAGCGCCCACATGCTGGAAGTAGTTTTGAGATAAATTGTTCGTCTTTCGCAGAGTTGTTTATAAAGCATTTTCACGTTTCCTCACCAAACGGCACTTTCTCAGGCTGGGGTGTCTGAAGCTGGCACAGCAACAACAGATTAATAACAAACGTGTTGTTTTACTGCAGAGAGGCGCTGTGGAAAAGAAAATGCTGAATGCTGTTCAAGGACAAGTTCTGAACTCGTCTTGCAAAATTGAAAAATCCAGTAAACACAATTAGACTAAAAACAAGTCATTATCCTATATGAAAAGGCTATGCGATAGATAGATAGATAGATAGATAGATAGATAGATAGATAGATAGATAGATAGATAGATTATTCTAAACCGTTTTCTAAATTTAATATTTACAAGTTAACTTAAAGTAAAATGTAGTCAAAATAAGTGTAAAAAGGCAAACATGCAGAAGTAAATGTTTTTTTATTTAATTGCTATCAACATACTCCACTGTTCATAAATTCCTTTTTACATTTTTGACATTTTTATTGACATTCACTAATATTTAAAAAAAAAAACAAATTCTGTTTGTATTTTTATTTTTATTTTAATTAATTAATTTCTATTTTATTTATTTATTTATTTATTTATTTTATTTTTACTTTTTAAAATACATTTTTATACATTGTTTGTTTCCTGGAAAAAAAAATAACAGTAACACTTTACAATAAGGTGTCATTTGTTAACATTAGTTAATGTATTAACTAACATGAATAAACAATGAATGATGCATTTATTACAGTATTTACAGTATTTATCTTTGTTAATGTTAGTTAATGAAAGTAGTCGTTCATTGTTTATTCATGTTAGTTTACAGTGTATTAACTAATGTTATCAAACACAACTTTTAATCATTTTAATAATGCTTAATAATGTAAATGTTGAAATTAACATTAATATTAATAAATGCTGTAGTAGTTTTGTTCATTCTTAGTTCATGTTAATTAGTTAACTAATGAACCTTATTGTAAAGTGTTACTGTTTTTTTTTTTTATTATTTTTGCTCCAAATATTCCAACTTTTTGACATTTTTATTGACATTGACTAATATTTTACAAATGTTTTTTTTCTGTTTGTATTTTTATATTATTTTATTTTTTATATTTTTTTATTTTGTTAAAATACATTTTCTTATTTTACTGTATTTCAATTTGACTATTTCCTGGAAAAAATAATAATAACACTTTCCAATAAGGTTTTATTTGTTAACTTTCATTAATGTAATAACTAACATACATAAGCAATAAACAATGCATTTATTACAGTATTTATTAATCTTTGTTAATGTTAGATAATGAAAATACAGTTGTTTATGTTAGTTATTAATAAATGCTGTAGAAGTATTGTTCATTCTTAGTTCATGTTAACTAAAGTAGTTAACTAATGAACCTTATTGTAAAGTGTTACCAATGTTTCTTTTCCATTGCTCTAAATATATGCTACTGGTCATAAATTATTTCCGTTTGAACTTTTTGACATTTCTATTGACAACTAAACTATTAATATTTTTTATTTAATTACTATTTTTTAATTAATAGTTTTCTCCTATGTATTTTTAATGCATTGTAAACAGAATTTAGGAGAAAAATAAAACAGATTTTACTATTTCACACAGTAAGCTTCCTGTTATTTCTGTCAGCCAGCATAATCAACAGTATATTAGTGATAAAGGGATATATCAGCCAGTATTTACATCAAAACGTCATTTTTTTTGTTGCAAGAAGAAGAAGAAAAATCGTTACTTTTGCAAACCCTTTCAGAACCCTTGTAAATTTTACACCGATATCTCTGCATGCCGTAACTCATGTTGTACTCTTTCAGAGGAGTTATTTATGTGAACAGATCGCTGGGTGAATCTTATTCATGACATCTCCATGTTCCTGCTCTGAGCTTGCTATATGTTCCAGCATCTAAAGCACCTGCTATTTTTAGTTTCACACCATGCAAAAAGAAAAAGCTATTCACATTTGCACAGCGGCTGACCTCAGGTTGTGTATATTGAAGAGTGGGATTTGTTCTTTAATAGAATTGTATCTAATTAATTAGTTTTTAATTGGAAGAATACAGAACATGCAAATACAGCACATTCAGATGCAATCGTTACTTAACTGCATAAATAATTGTACATTCATTTGCGTCTAATGGAAGGTGGCGACTCTTAAAGGATTGTTGTCATTTAAACGCTGACTGGTGATCAGAGCAGCTCTTTCGCTTTACTATGCCAAAAACACACTCACGTCCACGTCAAGGACTCGTTATACTCTGAGAATTATGTGAACGGGCACGCTAGAGTTTACACTTGTAGCTATTGATTTCAATGAGAATGGCACACCGCAAGGGAAGTTGAGGGAAAATTCAAGGGTTTGCAATAGTAATGCTTCATTTCACAGGCAGAAATTAAGGTTTTAAAGCAAATATTGGCCAATGCATAACTTTATTACTAGTATTTTGTTGGTTATGCTGGCTGACAGAAGTATCACAATGCTTAGGTCAAGCATAGGTCCCTCTGAAATCTGTTTTAATTTTACCCAAATTCCATATTTTTCATTCAAAATTTTCTGGATTCCTTCTTAATAGTTTAATGAAATGGTCACACTTTATTTTAAGGTCCAGTTCTTGCTATTAACAAACTATTAATTATGACTTTTGCCTCAATAAACTACTAATTTGCTGCTTATTAGTAGTTAGTTAGTTAGGTAGTTGTTAAGCAAAGGTATTGGGTAGGATTAGGGATATAGAATATGGTCATGCAGAATATGTGCTTTAAGTGCTAATAAATAGCCAGTATGTTATGAATAGGCATGCTAAAAATAAACTAGTTAATTAATAGTGAGAACTGCTTCCTATACTAAAGTGTTACCAATGAAATGTTAATTATCAAAAAGGATTTTTAATGAATTTGATTCATAAAACTTTAACAGTCTAAAAAAAATATTTTTAATTTTGTTTATTATATATTTTTTGTTTTCAATTATTATTATTATTATTATCATTTTATTTATTTCAGAAATTCTGTGTTGTCTGTTAATTTTTCTGAATTCTGTGTTTGATTTTAAATTTATTTAAAAAAAGAATTTTAGCAACTATATACATTTTTAAAAATTTAATCAAATTAAATTTGAATTCAAATTCAAGTAGCGCAACTGATTTACTGTTTGAAAAATTAAAACATTAACAAAAAATGGTGGGATATTGCTTATAAAATACTGGTTTCATAAATATTATAACTATTATTATTTGGAGACATTTGTACATTCTGCTGTACAATAGTAATATATTTCTGTCATAATTTCTTCAAGTTAAACCGAACTTTTAATTTGGATGGTTGCGGTGAAGAGTTTCTGTGTGTGTGTGTGTGTGTGTCTTACAATAGTTTTTATTAAATGAAATTGTGAAATACAGGTGAAATGACTCTCGGAGTAGCTCTGGAGATGAAGTTTTGTCTTTTTTTTTTTTTTTACGCAAATTCTGCATTTAACATTATTTCTAGTGATTATTATTTCTCATGAAATGCATAATAAATCGCAATTTGCAATGCAAGCCATTGACAAATGCGCAACATTGTTCAGTTTGTTCTGACAACTTTAAGTGACACACACACACACACACACACACACAAAAACAATTTTTTAAGTTTGTAAATAAAACAAAGATGGTTATTTTACAGTAAAATACTATTTCAGTCATTCTACTTAAATGTCACATTTAATTAAGTTTACTTGCTTTTTCTTTGTAATTGTGTTCTTTTTCCCTAGTGATTCCTGTAAGTGAAATTTTTACACCAATTTAAAATTATTTTTCGAAACTGTAAACCGAGTGTTTTTCAGTCATTCTAATTAAATTTCTCATTTAATTCAAATTGTAATTTCTGTGGGAAAATTGTTTCTATACCCATTTCAGTATAATTGGGACAAAATTTGTGAATATCGATAGTCTATCAAGTGATTTAAAATGTAGTCTAAAAAGTGTATGTCTGAGTGCATGTTCATCAGCATATCTTAGTCAATTAGCACCTCTGTCCTTCAAATCTCTGTTACCAGCTCATGTTTTTAATTTACTGCCATTTAAGATGGCCAGTCATCCGCCGGTTTATCTGCGCGGCTGTGGTTAATGGGTTATTTGGATGGAAAGAACAACTGTAACAAGGCTTTCTGTTTGCAATCCTTCACAGACTTGTAAAGGAAAACTGTGGTTGATCAGAGGCTTGCTGGAAATGTCAATTCAATATTCCGCCACTTAGATCCTCAGTATTCCTGTCAAACGGCTTTTACAGCTGGCAGCCATGATCTGAGTGCAGCGCCAAATGCGCACCGACGCTGCCTTTACAGCTCTTAAATAGAGTTAAAAGTGGTGTGCAAATGAAAGCTATTAATATTTATTAACACTCTGATGCGTAAGGTTAAAAGCAGCCTCTCGTCGTGTTGCGTTAGGCCTTTTGATTAATCGTGGTGGTGATGGTCTTCACATCCACGACATTGAAGGTTACTGGCATCGATTCTTGTCCTGTCACAGCGGCCCGTGGAACTGAAAAGTCAGGGAACTTTCATGGATGGTGCACAGAATCCCGTTTCCACGTTTGATGCACATTCAGCACTTTTTTTGTTCAGAACTGGTTTCATTTTAGTGCCAACTACCAGTTGAAGTGTAGTCAGTTGCTGTCTGTGTGAATAGAGAATTAAACCTGACAGTCTGCTTACGTTGTGGCTTGCAAATTAGTGTTTTATTTGTGGTGCACGAAGGTAAACAAACTTTTAAATGTGTGATGCATCGTCTGTGACCGGAAAAGCTTGTTTAAATGCACCTTTTCATGCACACATGCCACTATTGTTGTGCCTTCACAGTGCAAATGCTTTTTATTTCTTGCATATGTAGTGCACATGAAAAACAAAAACAAAAACGGATATTCCAACTAGTGTGTGCAATGCGTTGACCTAAAAATACTGTTTAAATGCACGTTTCCATGCATATATGCCACTTTTGTTTACCTTCACAATGGAATGACTCCTTTTAGATTTATGTAGTGTACACTACAAAAAAATTCAATAAAAAATGCTAAATCCAACAAAAATGCAATAATGCATTAGTTAATTGGTATTTTTGTAGTTTGCAGTTGAAATTATCTAGTAAAACCAAAAAACATTTATTTAAAAAGTGAAATTATGCAAGTCAAGTCAGTGAAGCTCATGTGAATTGCTGATGATCAGGTTATTGTCTTATTTGCAACTTAGTGTTTCATTTGCTATGCACAAAAGTAAACAGCTGTGTGCCACTTGCCACTTTTGTTGTGGCTTCACAATGCAAATGCCTTTTATTTCTTGCATATGTATTGCACATGAAAAATCAAAAAACAAAAACAGATATTTAGCTAAATCCATCTAGTGTATGCAATGCACTGACCTAAAAACCCGTTGTAAACACGTTTTCATGCATATATGCCACTTTTGTTTGCCTTCACAGTGGAATGACTTCTTTTAGATTTATTTAGTGCACACCACAAGAAACAATCAATTTAAAAGTCTGCTAAATCCAACAAAAAATATAATAATGCATTTAGTTAATCAGTATTTTTGTGATGTTTTCTAAATGAAATTATCTAGTGAAACAAGAAACGTTTAACAAATGAAATTATGCAAGGCTTGTAATTGAAGTCTAGAAGTGAAGTCAATGAAGCTCATGTGAATTGCTGACAGTCAGCTTATTTTCTTCTTTGCAACTTAGTACTTTATTTATGATGCACGAAAATGTGAAGCCTGTGTAAATGCACCTTTAAATGCATGTGTGCCATTTTGAATGAATGAATGATTGAATGATTTTGTTGTGCCTTCACAGTGCTTTTTATTTATTGCATATGTAGTGCACATGAAAAATTGTAACACGAACACGAATAATCTACATGAAATAACGTTTTCTTAATCAGTATTTTTCCAGTCTTCTCTAGTAAAAGTAAAGTCTGGTAAAACAAAAAACATGTATTTGAAAAGCACAATTATGCAAAACTTATGAACTCTTTCAGATGTAGCATTAGATCTGCTGCTTGGCTTACTGCCTTGCTTGCGTCTTAGTGTTTTATTTGTTACACAAGTAAACAAACTTTTGAGCATGATGCATGGTTTTCAGTGAGCTAAAAAGCCTCTTTAAATGCACTCTTTCATGCATATGCTATGTTTGTTTGGATTTCACAATGAATTCCTTTTGGATTAGTTTACTGCATATGTAGTGCACATAAAACAAAAACATCAGTAGATAAAATAAGTGTGTTGTTTTCAAGAAATGCAAGAAAGATTTATTTAAAAAACAAAATTACGCACATAAATTAACTGTTTCAGAAGTTAAGTTAGCTTATCATCAGCTGGCAACTTATTTGCTTACTTTATTTACAACTATTGAGTGCGTTGCGTAGTTTCCAGTGAGCTAAATAGCCCGTGTAAATGCACTTTTTCATGCATATATGCCTCTTTTGCCTTCACAGTGCAGTTATTCTTTTTTCAGATTTTTTTTTTGTGCATATTTTATGCACATGAAAAATAAAAACAACCCAAAAAATGTAATCTGAAGAAATAAGGTGCTTATTTTTTGCAAGTAAAATAAATAAATAAATAAATAAAACAAATCAACTAAATCCAACAAAATACAAAAAATAAATATATTTTTTAAATGTAACATTTACTAAATGTCAGAATTTTAAAATCTATTCTTCTGTATTTATTTTCAAATTCAAATTATTTGTTGCTTTATATAAGCAATTTGTATGATTATGAAGTCTAGGTAGTTTGAATTATCTGACCACTAAGGCTAGTTGTTTTTTGTTATGACAACAACCTGAAGGTGTTAAAACATAGCATACGTGCGTTTTTAGTCTGACTGTAGAAGTGCTTCTACCAAAAAAAATCAAATAAAAAACTGCTAAATCCAACAAAAAATACAATAGTGCGTTTAGTTCATTTGTATTTTTTGTACTTCATAGTTGAAATTGTCTAGTAGAACAAAAACATTTATTCAAAAAGTGAAATTATGCAAGACTTGTAAATGAACTTTTAAAAGTCAAGTCAGTGAATTGCTGATGATTAATGTCTTATTTGCAATTTAGTGTTTTATTTAGATTTTTTTTTTATGTACAAATTAACTAAATTTAGCGAGGTTTGAACAGAATTTGAAATCTATTCTTCTGTATTTATTTTTTGTGAAACAAGCATCAAATTCAAAATATTTGTTGCTTTGTAAGCAATTTGTATGATTCTTAATTATTTACAATTCTTAAGTCTAATTAATTATCATCTGACCACTAAGGCTAGTTGTTTGTGTCTTTTTTGTTTGTGTTCTATTTCTTGCATATGTAGTGCACATAAAAAATAAAAACAAGAACATAGATATTCAGCTAAATCCAACTAGTGTATGCTATGCATTAACCTAAAAATGCTGTGTAAATGCACGTTTTCATGCATATATGCCACTTTTGTTTGCCTTCACAGTGGAATGACTTTTAGATTTGCTTATGTAGTGCACACTACCAAAAAAGAAGAAAAAATCAATTTAAGAAAACTGCTAAATCCAACAAAAAAAAATCTAAATTATTTGAGAATTTTATTTTCTTTTTGTCAAACAAGCATCAAATTCAAATTATTTGTTGCCGTATATAAGCAATTTCTATGATTCTTTGTGATTTACAATTCTTATTTATTAAGTCTAGTTAGTTTGAATTATCATCTGACCACAGAGGCTTGTTGTTTGTGTGAAGACAACATATATAGAAACCTGAAGGTGTTAAAACAAGGCATACATGCGTTTTTAGACACCCTGACTGTGATACGCTGGAAAAATTCATGTGATCTTTTCCGACCCGAACCAGAGCCGTCGGGGCTCCCTCCCGCTGTTTATCTGAGTGTTTGTCGGTCGGCAGCCCTTCCCATCCCATCTCCTCTTCCTCTTTCTTTCTTCTTTCTCTTTTTTTTTTTTGCTCAGCTGAGCATTTGTCTTCACAATTGCATTAGCTCTGAGTTATACCTTTTGTCTCTCTTGTCAAATCAATACGTGGATGACAGGAGAACCCCGGCCGTGAGGTATCGCTCTCGCGGAGTGAGACAGATCTGTCTGTGTCAGGGCCCCGGCAGAGCGCCGAGGCTGCTGGGAACGCAGCGCGCGGTGGGAAACTCTACACTGATGGAGACGGGGAGATTTGGTTTTGTTTAACCTGCCAAAAAGTGTACCGGGTGCATCTCCTCTCACTTTGTTCTGTCAGAACTGCAGTCTAGTCCTAGACCTCGCAGGACAAATCAACACTCAGAATCAACATGATATGTGGGCAGAGAAATCCAAACCGCTCGCAAGCGGAGCAGACTTCCTTGTCAAAACGTGTTACTCTGATATTCCTATAAATACACCAGCTAGCAGTCCAAAGTTTGGACGCTCTAGACTAAACTGATGTTTCTTGTGATGATAAAAGCGTTTGATCTTTTGGTTTCCGATTAAATGCTCGAAATTTTGGTAAACATGATCATCAAGTGCGCGTTCCCAGGATGCATCTCATGAAGTTGGCTGACAAATGACAACAAAACATTTGATTTGTGTCAAATGTTTTGGTCACTGGATCATTCCCAGACTTCCATTTGTTTTTTATCATTTTAATATCACTTTTAAATGTTTAAAATACACTAGTAGTGTAGTACTTTGTAAAAATAGCAACACGTTTTGACACAGAAGTGTACTATGATATCTATATATAATACAAGAATCAAATGGCTTAAATATGGTCATATATTGTGTAAAATTGAGTTGCATTTTAAATGGGCCCTATAGTATTGCACCACTTTTAATGTATTTACACATTTTAATGCAATTAAACGTTATGATGCTGACATTACAAAGCCATTAAAATACAGATTGTTTCGAATGCAATATTGTTACATTAGTAAACAATAAAATTGGTTATAATGATGACTTCAATTTCAACTATAAAGCAGGTCAGACAATGTCATGTCAACATTCAGCTCAATTCAGTATTAAGTCATATATTTGAATTTTACATAATATATTTTAATGTTGCAATCAAACATTTAACAGAATTTTAGCTTTCTTTAGTTTGAAGTATTGTAATTTAGTATTTCTGTAAATTTGTTTAACTCAGATAATACATAAATGATAAAATAATATAAATAAATAGTGTTAAATACATACATACACACACATATATATATAGGTGATTTAAAAACAATAAATGAATGTATAGATTTTCAAAGTCACACAGTACATATGCAATATATTTTATAAATGTACATTGTTTACTATTTTGTAGCTTACAGTTATAGTATCTTTGGTTGAAGTATCACAATTTTGTAAATTTAACTTAAATAATATATTAAATAATAATAATAAATTAATGTATAGATTTTTTAAATTACACGGTACATTTACAATATATTTTATAAATGTATATTATTTACTATTTTGTAGCTTGTAGTTATAGTATCTTTGGTTGAAGTATCACGATTTTGTAAATTTATTTAATTCAAATATATTAAAAATAAAGTACATGATATTACATAAATATAATAAATAAAGTATAGATAAATTAAATAAAACTATATAGATTTTAAGATATTTTTATGCAATTTTTTTTTTACTTCAAATGTATATTAAAAATAATTATATTAAATAAAATAATTTATATAGAATGTAAGTATAGCTAAATTAAATTAAATAAGTACATTAATGTATGAATTAAAAAAAATATATAGTACATATGTTACATATACAGTACATTTTTTTAAATGTACATGATTTACTATTGTATATCTTACATTTATTGTACCTTTGGATAAAGTATTGCAATGTAGTTTTTTGTAAACTCAGATAATTATTACAAACAATTTAAATGATTTTTAATAAATGTAGTAATTTGTGTATATAATAAAGTATAGATAAATTAAATAAAAAAACAATGTATATATTGTAAAATGACAAACAATATACAATATAGTTTTAAATGTATATTTTACATTGTAAATGTATATATTTTTTTTTTATCTTTGGTTAAATCGTAATTTAGTATTTTTGTAAATTGTTTTTAGCTCAAATAGTATATTAATATATGATTATATTTAATTAATTAATATTGCATATTTTATAAATGTTTGTTTGTATACACTGGCTTTCCGATCGTGATCAATTGCATCCAAACTAAAAGTTTTTGTGTAATATAATATATGTGTGTGTACTGTGTATAGTTATGTATATATAAATACACACACATGCATGTGTATATATTTAAGAAAAATATGTTGTGTATATTGATATATATTATACAAATATAAATACATAAATACAAATATTTTCAGAATATATATACTGTATGTATGCCTTTATATATACATAATAAATATCATGATTAATCGTTGCCCAGCACTAAATTGTATGCATCCCTCTTTGTTATGAACATAAATCTTCAAAATTATTGTTTAAACAGATATGGAAATGATTTCTTGTAAAATCTAGTGTTAGCGCTTTAGAAGAACCCCTATTTACAATGCTGCCTTGCAAATGCTCAGATATTAAAACTGGGCTTGTATAGCTAATGCATGAAATGTAATGAGCGCTGATGGTGTTGTGTTTTATATATATATATATATATATATATATCTGGATGAGTGAGGCACGTCGGAGCGCCAGTGGGCGAAGCAATTTCCCCAGCAGGCTCCTTTCATTTGTAAAAGTTTGCTGTACAGCAAGGCTACCTCACTTCAGTAACTTTGTAACAGAGTATAGCCCTGAGATTTCTATTTCATACTGACCAAAGATTGCTTCGGTTGCCTCATTCAACCTTTTGTGCGGCCTGTATTCTGCGGCTGACCTTTCTTAGTGGCTGCAGTCAATAGTGACTGCGAGTGCTGCGGGCCCCGGACACAACGCTGCAATTTACAGCAGGGACCGCGAGCGTCTGGGCTTTGTTTCTCTTCCACCACGGCTCTTTTCTTAATTAAAGCATTATTGAGATTCTTAATTGCTGTTTATTCGCTCTGCAATGATAGAGACGCCTTTGATTTCTGTGTTTCTTTCTTTTCTTCTCTTTCTCCAGTCTCGCTCCGCTCAGTCTGACCTACATGAATTCTTTTTTAAAGATGTCTGCTTCTTCAACATCACGTTCGCCTCAATGCCGGAGACCCGCGGGTCACTCTATGGACGTTTTGTGGCAAACACGCTCTGATTGTTTTTCTACTGTAAGCAGGACTACTGTAAAATGCTATAAGAAGCCGAGCTGTTTTTATTTTGTTCAGCCATTGGACGTTAATAGTTATTATTAGCCATAGACTTTAATTGCACTGAAAAACATGGTGTAGAAACAATTTGGAAATTGATAGTAAAATTCACAATTACTAAGAAATGGCAAACTCAACTTTTTGAAGTAGATTGCTGATTAACATTTCAATTTTTTACAAAGATTTTACATGTCATTTTAATAGGTAATGCATCTGATTGTGTGAAATAATTTTGCATATGTGCAATTTATGTGCTTCGTTTTCAGGCTGCGCAGTGATTGGATGTGAATCATTAAAAGGCGTTCCTGCTCATGAATAATGTAAATAATGTTTTCATAGTCGCTTCATTAATGGCGTAATCGCATTTTGGACTGAAGTCTAAAATGTTGACTAAAACTGAAACTAAACCATCTAATAAAACTGTTATTTGAAATAAAATAAGCTTTATCTAAAATTAATACAAATGTTTGCAAAAGCAACATTTTTCATTTTCTTTTAGTTTAAAATAACTAAAACTTAAACTTTAAAACTGAAATAAAATTAATATAAACTATGTAGACAAAAAAAAACTATAAAAATGACAAAAACACAACAAAATTACTAAAACTTTAACTAAAATTCTAATGAAGCTATAAAAAACAATTTAAAATGTTAGCAACACTGATTGTATCTTTTAATTGCGTAATATTTTCATGCTATTTTAATAGGCAGTGCGTCTGTTTTAGAGTAATTTTTTTTTTACTGCATACTCAGACTTGCATTTTATAGTTAACTAAAACTAAAACTAAATCATAAAATAAATATTTATTTGAAACAAAATAAGGTTTATCTAAAAATAAAATTCTGATGAAGATATAAAAACAATTTTTTTTAAACTTGTATATGTACTGCATACTCAGACTTTTATAGTTAACTAAAACTGAAACTAAATTATTAAAAAAATATATTATTTGAAATAAGCTTAATTTTAAAATAAATTAAAACATAAGTCAAACTTATTTCTGATATCTACAACATGTCATTTATTTTAAAAATAGCTAAAACTGAATTGAAATAAAATTGATAAACTATGCAGACATTTAAAAAAAGACAAACACAACAAAATTACTAAACGTTAACTAAAATTCTAACAAAGATATGCATCTGTTTTCAAGTATTTTGGAGTATTTGTTATTTGAAATGAAATAAGCTTTATCCAAAATAAATTCAAATATAAAAAGTTAAACTTATTTCCAATATCTGCAAAGGCAAAAAATTTCATCTTCATTTAGTTTAAAATAACTAAAACTAAAACTGAAAAACAAATGAATATAAATTGATATATGTAGACTTATTTACAATAAAAAAACAACAACAAAAGTACCAAAACTTTAGCTAAAATTCTAAGATATATAAACATTTAAATTGTTAATAAAAAATATAATTGTATCTTTCAGTTGTATAATATTTTACATGCTATTTTAATATGGAGTGCATCTGTTTTCAAGTATTTTAGAGTAAATAAAAAAAAAAAAATAAGTGCGTACTGCATACTCAGACTTACGTTTTTATAGTTAACTAAAACTGAAATTAAACCATAAAATATAGAATAAAATAAGCTTTATTTGAAATAAATTAAAATATAAAAACTCAACTTATTTCCGGTATTTGCGAAGGCAACGGTTTTAATTTTCACTTATTTTAAAATAACTAAATCTTAATGTCTTAAAATAAACTATGTAGACACATTTAAGAATAAATAAATAAAAATGACAAAAAACACAACAAAATTAATAAAACTTTAACTAAAATTATAATGAAGGTATTGAAAACATTTCACTATAATTGTGTCTCATTTATACCAAAATGACACTGGACTGAACATTCATATTAAATTCAGATCAAGACATTGCTTGACTTTTGGTTTGGAAAAGTGAAATGGCTTAAAAATATTAATCACTTTTCCCTTTAAGATGAAAAATTATGTGAGAGATTGTGTTAAGTAACTATATATCTGTTAACATTTAAAAAACTAATAAATACATACATACATACATATGTTTAGGGTTTCATGACCCTTTCAATTCTGTAATTTTTATTTATTTATTTATTTTTTTGCTGGAATGAATTTGCTTATAATTTGAGAAACAATTTTTTTCTTTAAACTTATTGATACTGTTTTCATAGACAAATATATAATGTGCCTGCAAATTAACTTCTTAAGATTTTTTTTTTTCTTGAAATTAATCAGTAACACTTTTATTAAGCGTTATTGAATAACACACTTGTTACAGTTTTTTATTTATTAATCTGTTAACAGTTCATTGTTAGCATTAATAGTTTGTGTCAGTTAATATCTACAACGTTTGATTTTAATGATATATTAGTAAATGTTATTAGTAAATGCATTGATAAAGAAAAAAATTCAGAATGCATATATGCCAATATAACGCCAGTTCGATTTGAAAGCGCAAGCTGCGTCGTCTGAAACGCAGGAAGGATTTTAAAAATGAATTTCATCCAAACTGATGGTCTGCATCTCGTCCTTCTCACAGGCGGTTTTAAGGGCTATCGATCTCGGCTGGCTAAGGGCCGCGTGATGTTTTGGAGCTCCGCTGTGGCGCTGAGGCTATTTGAATTCCATTCAGATATCCAATAGCCACTTGGCTGTACATATTTCATAAGCCCGAGACGCTTTAGCCACCACATACTTCAGTTTTTATTAGTCTCTAAGAGCAAGAAACCAAATGTTAAGCAATCAAACAGAAGGGCTGTGGAGAGGCTTTATAGAAATACATATTTATGAATGACAGACTGAAACGACGAGGCACGTCACAGACTGAGATTCTTTATGGAGCGATCAGGGTTATTATAGTTTTGAACTATATATAGATCTCATTCTTTTTTGTCCAGTTTTTAATTAAACCTTCAATTTTAGTGCAGGTTTCAAAAAGAATCTAAAATGATATTTGTGCTGATGGATGTCCGGACATGATGATTTGTTGCAGGGGCAGGTAATCCAGTCTTCATGTGGTCCTGGAGAGACTGTCCCGTTTACCTGCCCTGCTCAGAACAGAGGGTTCCTCTCTGCTAAATTTAGACTGGCATTAAGATCTCCTTCGCTGTCCCAGGACACAGAGAGTGAGCGAGAGAAGTGTAGCGTTTCAGAAGAGGGTGTTGAGGATCTGATGAGGACGAGAGGGAGAGAGGCCGCTGACCACAGATTGAGTTTCACTCCTGTGTGTGAGATGATCGTGGCACCTGCAACTCAACTCTGAAACACACACTACTATTACTACTGTATTGCAGAGGCAATTGTGCAGCTTTTTGACAATATTCTATATATATATATTCAACCAAACAGTCATTGTAGCAAAGTATTATCTTCTCCTCTTGAAGATTTATGTGTTTGGTGTACAGATTTTTTTGTTTTTTCAGTTTATAGTAGTTTCTTTTAGGTTTATATTAATAAAAATAATGATTTTTCTTATGTTCTCACCTTCATAAAAATATTGTAAAATGTTATTCATAATAATAACAATATAACATTTAAATTGTATAAATATTAAATGTTATTACAATATTTTAAGATGCTTTGTTTATTACTACTACTAATATTTTTCTATTAATAATACAAATATTTTAACATTTACGTATATTTACATAATATGAATAATATTTTTTATTATTATTATTAAATAATAAATGTTAATAAAACTATTGAAGATTAAATGTAACATTTTTAAATGTTATTATAAAAGCATAAAAATATGAGAGAGCCTGAGAAATTACACTTATGTTATTACTGCTATAATAATAATAATAATAACCTTATTTTTACAGTTTTTTTTCCTTATAGTTTCTTGAAGTTTATATAAATAAAAATGTTTTTTCTTACTTTCTTATCCTCATAGAAATAACTCTTATTGAACTCTTATTTTTAATGATAATAATGATAATAATAATCATAATAATATAACATTTAAATAAAAAAAAGCTAAATATTTAAGTATTTTAAGATGGTATTGTTTTTACTACTACTACTATTTTGTATAATAATAATAATAATAATAATAAATATTTTAAAATGACGTATATTTACATAACGTTTAATGTTATTATTGTTATTATTATATAATAAAATGGTAATTAAATGTGTTTTTTATGTTATTATAAAAAACAAATAAAAATATGAGAGAGAGTGAAAAGGTACACTTATTGATTATTTTATTACTGCTATAATAATAATAATAATAATAATAATAATAATCTTAACTTAATAATAAAGTTAAGAATATTTTGTATTCCCCAAAATTGTATAATATAAAATATTTCTTAAAAAAAAAAAAAGTTTAAAAAAATTGGTAAAAATTTTTTACCAATATATTTTCTAATATCTTTGGAAACATGTTTTTTAAATATATGTATATTTCAATCCAAGAAAATCCAATGCAATATCAATTTTTAAATGTTGTTATAAAATCAAACAAAAAATGTGAGAAATATAATAAAAATATAAAATAGAGTGAGAAGGTACAGTTATTGATTAATATTATTATTGCTATCTTAATTCGATAATATTAGTAACTACTGTACTGTAAAAATGATAAAATAGTTTTTTTTTGTTTTTTTTATATGACAGATAAAGTACAGTAGACCAATCACATTCCAGGGGAGAAGATAATGCATTATATATTGTTTACATTATTTATTTTATTTTTTTTTTGTTTTATGTTTTATTAATGATGTATATTTTATATTTTTATAATGTTTTTTTTTTTTTTTTTTCCTTGCCCAGTTAATAGTTTACACCAAAATCAAAGAATTCAGTATTGTCTACTTCTGGCACTGCCATCAAAACCTTTGAAAAGACTGAATGAATCTGAAAGCATTTTTATACTTTTCAGTCCTATATCACTTGAAAACAGTTCTGAAACTTTCACAATAACTGTGGTGGTTTGGGGAAAGCAGCACTTTTTATTACTCCAGATATTTTTCTCACGCCATCTAAAGCGTTTACTCATAAATGCAGGTTTGCATTGCTGTAAACAGCTGTTTATTAATTCCATCAGCAGCGTGTTAACAGCAATCCGATTATTCCGATCAGTTTTTTTTTTCCGTTCGCTGTGGCTTTTTATTCCTGTGTGTGTAATGAGGGGAGAGTGTGAGGTAATCACAATCCTGCGTCGGACCACTGAACAAGGTAATCTGTTCATTTGCGGCGGGCCGGGCCTGTTGGCGTCTAATTCGAATAACGGCCCACTGCTGCTATTAAATTTGCAGAAGAGAAGCGCTAAGCATCTAAACGGCAGCTAGAATACGAAATCTGCTCTTCCTTCCTGCCCGGCTTCCTGCTTTTTTGCGCTGGCAGCTGCGTGTGAACATCCTTATGGAGATTACGGCTCTGAGCTCTGAGGATGTGCGTGTTTGGGGGGAAGTGGATTTTGGTCAATGAGGCTTCATGTAGCAAGGTCGCAGGCTTGGGAAGCTCGTCTTTGAAGTGTGTAAGTAATCTCGGGAGAGAGACAACTGATCCAGACCTCTAAGACAGTCTGTCTGCTTTATATCTTCACAACTGCATCACCATGCTGGACAACTAAACCAACACGCCAGTGCTTTCATGCAGTGCTTTCGGGAGGAAATATAGGCATTTTAGCTGAGATTTGTTGCGTTACTGTTAGTAGCTATATCAGTGTCAGCTGTGTTGATACCACAAGTTAAATTCATAATCAAAGTGCTCTATTTGCTATTTTATTTCAAGTATTTTGCATTCCCAAAAAACAAGAAAAAACTTCCCATATACTGTAAAAAAAAAAAAAAAAAAAAAAAAAACTTTCAAAAAGTTGTTTCAACTTAAAATAATTACCCCACTGACTACAATTTTTTAGTTTAGCCAATTTTTAAGTTACTTAATGTTGATTTAAGTGACAACTGGAATATTTTAGTTGACTAAACTAAAAATTTTAAGTCAGCGGGGTAACAAATTATTTTAAGTTTTATTTATTTATTTATTTATTTATTTATTTATTTATATTTTATTTATAAGATAAAAATATGAATGATATATTTGCTAAACAGTGTTTTAAACTATATTTATTAAATGTTTTTTTACCAATATATATTTTTTGGTGCTTTTTCTAATATCATTGGAAATATATTTAAAAAACTATATATATGTGTATACATATGTGTGTATATGTATGTGTGTGTGTGTGTGTGTATGTGTGTGTGTGTATATATGTATATATATATATATATAATTTTAAAAGCATTTTAAAGCTCTCCATATATTTTAGTCCAAGAAAATCCAATGAAATATGTCGGATTTGAAGAAAAACATTTGTCGATAACACATGAACAAGTTTTAATAAAAATAAATAATGAATAAAGTCTAAATGTGGGCTACTGTAAGACTGGAAGCAAAATACATTTTTAAATATATTTTAATATTTTTAAATGTAGTTTAAATATAGTTTGATATCATTACACCAACATTTATTTAGTATATATTTAAAATATATTTTATTTATTTATTATATATTTGTTTATTTATTTAAATAATACAAATAAGTAATTGTATGTTATATATATATATATAGTATTTTATTCACATTTTTATTAAAATGCCTTTTCAATAAAAGTAATAATAAAATAAATATACTGTTTATATAATTTTAATATGTATTTAAAAAATATGTTGGAAATAATAGAATTATGCATTTTATATATATTATTTTATTATATTGTTTTTAATAGTAATAAAAATTACATAAATTAATAAAATATGTTGGAAAGTATAGTCATGTCATTTTGTATTTTTTATTATATTATGTTTTAATAGTAATAAAATACCAATATTATATAAATAAATAAATCAGTGAAAATACATTGGTATTATAGATTATGCATTTGTATATGTTGTTTATTATATTATTTTTTGATAGTAAGAAAAAATACCAATATTACATAAAGAAATTAATTAATGAAAATACATTGGAAATTATAGAATACTTATGCATTTTTGTATATATTTTTTTAAATGGTAATAAAACATACTAATATTACATAAACACATGCATTTTATTAAACTGCATTTTCAAGATATTCTTTTCATATATTTTTAGTAATAAAAAAATACCAATATTATATAAATAAATTCATTAATGAAAATACATTGGAAATCATGAAATTATGCATTTCTATATTTTTTTATTACATTATTTTTAATAATAATAAATACCATAAATTAATAAATAAATAAATATAAAAAATATGTTGGAAAGCATCAACATAAGTTTTGTTTTGCAAACCCAAAACTTCTTCAAGGGACCCAAAAATTAAAATTCTGTCATAATTTACTCATCCTCAAGTTGTATAGGTATATATGAATCTGAATCTGAATCTGAACTGTTCGGTTAACAACATTCTTCAAAGTATCATCTTTTGTGTTGAACAAAAGCAAGAAATTCCCACAGGTTTGGAACCTGAGGGTGAGTAAATGATGACAGTTTTCATTTTTGGGTGTACTATCCCTTTAATTTCTTCCTCATCTTGTGTTTGGGGCTCATAATGCAATGTTTTTTTCCTTCTATTTTTTTGGTATAAACTGCGAAGCAAAATCTGTATTTCTGTCTGTGCACAGTACATATTATTATACCACCCAATGCTAGTTAATAGATAATGTCTGTCAGTGAGTTCTGCAAGTTTTCACGTAGGCTGCGCTGATGTGATGCACTGATGTGTTTTGCAGATGACAGTATTTGGCTGAAATCTCTCCGTTGCGGTGAAACATCTCTGGCCCGCTGCTCACGTGTTCTTTCGAGTAAAGTGATGGGCTCGGCTCTTTTGACCTCCGGCGGCGTGTCTTAATGAGCGTCGCTCGGACAGAATAGTGACGCCCCACGTATGCGCAGGACCCCGTGAATTATTGCTTTGCATAAGAAAATGCCAAATGTGAAACAGTTGTCTCTTTTCACGGCGAAGCGCTAGTCAGGCAGAACGCCATCATGGGCTATTAGGCCGCGCATATGCGCCGTCAACAGCGCGCAACTCATCAGCTATAAAATCATCTGTGATTATGTGGAAAGGTTGGAGCATTTAAATTTGCATTTGAATGATGACGCGCGAGTACGTTTTAAGCATGCCGTGATGAATTTCGCCAGAGATGTGTTGTGGATTGTTTCACTTGCTCACTTAACACCTCGCCTGAGGGTTTTTCTCTCTCGGATCTGTTTGCCGTTCGTGTTTAGTGAACCATTTGAATGTTTTACCCGGTGTGAGCTAATTGTTTAGCTCAGATTTTAGAGAAACGGTACATGTGTGTTGGTTTTACTCAAGATAAATAGCACTTCTGTATGACTGCAAGGCCTGAACGCTGCCTGGTTATTGATTTAATACATTTACATTCATGCGTTTAACAGGATTTTATCCAAAGTGACTTAAAAAGAGATGAAAAGCAATTTGTCAAAGAGTCAACAATATTCATAGTATACATTTTCCAGGCATTTCTAGACAACATTTCTAGGAAGTAAGCCAGAGAATAGGGCAAATTTTTGCACAGTTTGGGAAAAAAATCTAATTGCGATTTGAAATGTGATTTTTAAAAACAAAAAACAGTTTAAGGCTGCACGGTTTGGCCAAAATTTTTTATTTATCATCTCATTATATATTATAGATGTATATAAATAAAAATAATACAATAATAATAATAATAATAATAATAATAATAATAATAATAATAATAATTATTATTATTATTATTATTATTATTATTATTATTATTATCCTTGTAAAAAATACAAATATAGAAATTACTTAATAAAACAAAATATGTATTACTGTAATATTTTAGTGTAAAAAACATGAATTTTTAATAATAATAATAATTATTATTATTAGTAATAATAATAATATTACATCACAAAAACATAGAAATTACTTAAAATAAGATATTGCAGTAATATTTTAATGTAAAATAAAAATGAGTATTTAATAATAATAATAAATATTATTATTATTATTATTATTATTATTACCAAATAAAAATGACTACTACAAAGTTTTACTGTAAAATAGAAATAGGTTAATTAAATTTATTATCATCATATTATCATTATTATTATTATTATTATTATTATTATTATTATTATTATTACCAAATAAAAATGACTACTACAAAGTTTTACTGTAAAATAGAAATAGGTTAAATTTATTATCATTATTATCATTATTATTATTATTATTATTATTACCAAATAAAAATGACTAATACAAAGTTTTACTGTAAAATAGAAATAGTTTAATTTATTATTATTATTATTATTATTATTATTATTATTATTACCAAATAAAAATAACTACTACAAAGTTTTACTGTAAAATAGAAATAAATATTTAACATTTTAATTACATTTACTACTACTACTACTACTACTATATTATTGTTATTATTAATAATAATAATAATAATAATAATATTAATAATGATGATGATGATGATGATAATAATGATAATAATAATAATAATAATAATTACTTAATATAAAAGACGTACTGGCATTAGAATAGTTGACTGTAAAATAAAAATACAGTACTTAAGAAATTTATATTTTTTATTTATTTGTAATAACACTGTAAGATTACAATACTATTACTTAAGGCTGTTTTAATTTCTTCATTTTTAAACATTAAACCATCAGACTTACATTACATATATTTACTTTAAATAGCAACATTTGCAATTTGTTAATCACATAATATCAAGCCTAATAAGCCATATATCATGATTTTCCAATTACTCGTGCAGTCCTAGCATTTGCCGTAGAGCAAAGCAATCATACATGCAATTAAAAAATAGGCAAACCATTTTATCATTCTGTACATGAGTCATTTTTCTTCTTCTTCTGTCAGAAAAGCATTGTGAAGATGCCAGCGTTTGTTTTTCACCAGTCGAGGAGGTGTTAAATTGCATGTGGAGTGTGCGTTTAGTTTTATTGTCTCAAGTCTTGTAAGCTTTGTAATCTTTGGCAAGAAAGCATCTGCGAAGACTGTAATCATAAATGTAATTTTAGTCCAGCACATGGCCTTTTTTTGGCTGTAGACATCAGTAATCGCAGCCCAATCGCGAACATCCTGTGAAAAACAGCCCTCGGGTGTTTTAAGTCTTCTTTGTTTAGCTTGTCTTACATCTGTGTTTGTTTCTGATCTATATTCATCCCCAGTGAGAGTATCATAAAACCACGTTCAGGTGGGATGTAGATGATGGTGATGAGTGTGTGTGTGTGTGTTGAAGCGAGTCTATGTATCATAGCTGGACTCAATTGAGTGTGAACATTTAAATCTGGCTTAGAAATTGCTGCAGAGGGCCTCTTGTGACACGCGGGATGCATTATTCAGCGCATGGACTGCTCGGAGTTTGAGTCAGGGCCAGCTTACTTCCACATTCACCAGCCGAACACGATCTGACTGCTCTGATCTGACGACGAAATCGAGGTGGCTACCGAAACGCCTTGCTGGCCACGACAGGTTCAGCTCAAGCGAGACTTACAAAGACACGCTGCCAATACGCACTGACGGTGAAAAAAAAGAAAAAAAAGTGTAGGGTTTACTCTGAAATGATTTTCCCTCAGAAATTGCTAGTAAATTTCACAATTACAAGGAATAGTTCACCCAAACAAATGAAAATTGGCTGAATTTTTACTCACCCTCCGGCCATTTGAGATGTAGATGAGTTTGTTTCTTCATCAGAACTGATTTGGAGAAATGTTAGCTACTATGATTTTCACAATGCGGTAAACGCTAAAGAATCACAAAACCCAGTCATAAATTTACTCTATAATGCGGAATGTCACTGAATTTTCAAAATTTTGGATGAATAAATGAAAAACTATTGTCATATCATATACAAACAGAAATGCGTCTTTACAGCAACCCGTCAAAATAAAAGTTTGGTTTAACTTGAAGAAACTGTGGCAGAAATGCATTACTTAATTTAATGATTGTACCAAAACGCTGATGGAATCACAGAATTCAGTCCTAAAAATGGAATTTATTGTGTAATGCGGAATGTCATGGAATTTTCAAAATTTTGGACGAATAAATCAAAAACTATTGTCATATCATATACAAACAGAAATGCGTCTTTACAGCAACCCGTCAAAATAAAAGTTTGGTTTAACTTGAAGAAACTGTGACAGAAATGCATTACTTAATTTAATGATTGTACTAAAACACAGATGGAATCACAGAATTCAGTCCTAAAAATGGAATTTATTGTGTAATGTCACAGAATTTTTCAAATTTTGGATGAATAAATCAAAAACTATTGTCATATCATATACAAACAGAAACRCGTCTTCATAGCACCTCGTCAAAATAAATGTTCGGTTTAACTTGAAGAAACTGTGACAGAAATGCATTACTTAATTTAATGATTGTACTAACACACAGATGGAATCACAGAATTCAGTCCTAAAAATGGAATTTATTGTATAATGCAGAATGTCACTAAATTTTCCAAATTTGGATGAATAAATCAAAAACTACCATCATATTGTATACAAATAAAAACACGTCAACCCGTCAAAATAAAAGTTCGGTTTAACTTGAAGAAACTGTGACAGAAATACATTGCTTAATTTAATGATTGTACTAACACACAGATGGAATCACAGAATTCAGTCCTAAAAATGGAATTTATTGTGTAATGTCACAGAATTTTCCAAATTTTTGATTAATAAATCAGAAACTATTGTCATATCATATACAAACAGAAACGCGTCTTTACAGCAACCCGTCAAAATAAAAGTTCAGTTTTACTTAAAGAAACTGTGACAGAAACGCATTACTTAATTCAATGATTGTACTAAAACGCAGATGGAATCACAGAATTCCGTCCTAAAAATGGAATTTATTGTGTAATGTCACAGAATTTTTCAAATTTTTAGATGAATAAATCAAAAACTATTGTCATATCATATACAAACAGAAACGTGTCTTCATAGCACCCCGTCAAAATAAAAGTTCGGTTTAACTTAAAGAAACTGTGACAGAAATACATTGCTTAATTTAATGGTTGTGTTACTACTAATACTAAAATTAATTTAAGGAACATTAGCCAGAAAAAAAGTATTTACCAGAATATATTTACCAGAATAAATGAAAATATAAATATGCAACACAGTATTTCTATTAAAAAAAAAAAAAAAACGAAAGAAAGAAAAAGAAATGAAATAATTTTTATGAATTTTTAAAACATAAAATCAGTTAATTAAAGATGCTTTTGATTTATTAACATTTAATGAAACCATTAAAATGCAATCCAGAAAATTAATAGAAAACATGGAAAAAAAAAAAAAAAAGAAAATAATCTGAGGGAAAAAATATTGAAAAGGGCCCTTAAAAATGTTCTTTTTGTTTAACTTTTAATAAATTGCTATTAACTTGTGTTTCATGATTTCAATTAATAAGGCATGCTTTTTATAATTTTTTTTATTATTATTTTTCTTTTTTTTTAACTATTGAAACAGAGTCTAGAAAAATTTAAATGGAAAAAAGCAGAATTTGGGAAAAAATAGAACTGATTTCACAGGACCCGGCAGCATTACATCACTTGCTTGCCAGTGGATCCTCTGCAGTGAATGGGTGCCGTCAGAATGACAGTCCTAACATCTGATGAAAACATCACAATAATCCACAGGTAATCCACACCACTCCAGTCCATCAATTAACCTCTTATGAATTGAAAAAGCGGTGAGTTTGAGTTTGTTAGAAATAAATCTATCATTAAAGCATTTTACTTTAAAAAAAAAAAAAAAAAAAAAAAAAAAAATATCCATAATATCTGACCAAAAAGTCTTTAAACAATAATAACGCTTGCTCTAGTGAAAAAGTCCATGTCCTGTTGTCTCTCACACCAAAATCCACCATCATATTTGTTTAGAATTGTTTTGGCCTGTTTTCAGTGTTGATCTGTGTGTATTTCTCTCCTCATTCAGACTAGATGACTTTTTAACTGGAAAAAGCAATGGATAGAGGACTCATGTTTTGGCCGGAAGCAACCCGTGTGAAGTTAAAAATGTCTTGATGGATTTGTTTTTTAACAAACATACAGCTTTTGTCTTTACAAGATGTTTACTGATGGACTGGAGTGGTGTGCATGTGAATTATTGTGATGTTTTTATCAGATGTTTGGACTCTCATTCTGACGGCACCCATTCACTGCACAGGATCCATTGGTGGACAAGTGATGTAATGCCACATTTCCCCAAATCTGTTTTAATGAAGAAACAAACTTTTCATAGATTTTTATGGAAATTATTCTCTGAACTATGCTGTTTTAGATTTATGCATTTAGCAGAAATGTTAATGTGTAACTCTCAATTTGAGTGAAATTTGTTAAACAAGTTAAACAGTCTCATGGAAGGAAGTTTTAGACTAAATGAGTACAGCTCTTGTGTAGTGTGGAGCTGAAGGATGAGTGGCGTAATGCGATGGTAATCTGCATAATGTGGATGATTTCTGTAATGCGTCAGTGGTTCAGCAGAGGTGTTTCTACAGAGGTTATTCATGGCTGTCAAACTCGAATGTGGCGCTCAGAACTGCAGGAAACTAATGCAGACACCTACTCTCTAGACCTAGACAGACTTGCTGGAAATAGAGAATAGAATGTGATCGCACAGTAGTGTAGTTACACATCTCTCTGATTAGGCTTGCTTATTTTATTTTACTTTTGCAGTGTCCAATATTTCTCTCAGTGTTTGGCCTTAAACAATTTTTTTTGACACTTTATTTTAAACATTTATTTTTACAGTTTCCAGTATTTCTCTCATCTATCAATGCTCAAATTTCCAAAAAAAGAAATTAGGATTTTACTACGCAGTAGTGTAGTTAAACATCTCTCTCATTTATTTTATTTTATTTTATTTTATTTTATTTTATTTTATTTTATTTTATTTTATTTTATTTTATTTTATTTTATTTTATACAGCAGTTTTCAGTATTTCACTCATTTATCAATGTTCAAATGTTCCAAAAAAGAAAACAGAATTTGACTAAACAGTAGTCTAGTTAAATAAAATGACAAATCAGAGATGTTTAATTTAATTTAACTTAATTTTCATTTTATGTCATTTTATAAATTTATTTTATTTTATTTTATTTTATTTTATTTTATTTTATTTTATGCCATTTTATGCCATTTTATTTTATACATTTATTTTTGCAGTTTCCAATATTTCTCTCATCTCTCAATGCTCAAATGTTCCAAATTAGAATTTGACATGTTAAACATGTTATTTTATTTTATGTCATTTTATGTCATTTTTTTAAATGTATGTTTGCAGTTTTCAATATTTCGGATGTTCCAAAAAAAGAAGAAAATGACATTAAAATAAACATTAGTGTTAAATTTAACAGTAGTGTTAAATAAAGATGTTTACTTTAATTTGTCTTTAATTTTATGTCATTATATAAATATTTTTGCAGTTTTATTTTTGCAGTTCCCAGCATTTCTCTCATCTAATAATGTTGAAATGTTCTAAAGAAGAAAAAGAAAAGAAAAGAAAATATGACTACACAGTAATGTAATTAAACATCTCTCTGATTTATCTTACTTATTTTATTCTGCTCTATTTTATTTTACTTTTGCAGTGCCCAATATTTTTCTCAGTGTTCGGTCTGAAGCTGTATTAATGTTTGAATGGCTTTATTTTATTTTTTAAATTTCATTATTTTATGCTATTTTATGTAATTATTTGTGCAGTTTCCAATATGTCTCTCATTTATCAATGTTTAAATGTAAAAAAAAAATGCATTTGACTACACAGTAGTGCAGTTAATCATCTCTCTGATTTTTATTTTTTTATTTTATATTTTTTTGTCATTTTATTAATTTATTTTTGCAGTTTTCTCTCATTTATCAATGTTGAAATGTTCCAAAAAAGAAGAAAATTTGACTACACAGTAATGCAGTTAAACATCTCTCTTTGTCATTTTATTAAAATTAATTTAATTTTATTGTATTTTGACTTCCCACAGCAGTTTCTTTCTTATAAAGCATTTTATTGATGTATCCTTTGTAGTTAATAAGAAAGTGAATTAAACATTATTTAAAGGAATTAAATGTCAGCTTCATTTGACACTATTTTATGACTTGAGAACCAAACACAGCGTACATGTATCAGCTATATTTATGCCACTTTTTTAATCTTACCTTGAAAAAGATTCCTTAATGTACAACTTAAAATATGCACGGATGTTTGGAACGACATTGAGTCAATAATAATGACACATAATATATAAATAATTCCACAAGTGTATTTTTAGTTGTGGCTTTAAGGCGATCATGACCGGTAAATGAGTTGGTTATTGATTTTTGTTCTTGACATTTTAGTTTTCCTGTTAATCAGGCACAGCTGAAGTGGATTGTTTAAATGGTCCAGAGATTTATGAAGGATAAATCAACATCTAAAACATCTTCACACTAATTACATTCAGATTTCTGAACTAAATGAAAGAATTCTCGACTAATCAGTCATTATGTTATTGTACACGGTTTTTATTCAGATGCCATTTTATTGAAATATTTTTCATTGAATTTGGTTCTCTCAAAATTATTCCACCACTCCAAAAAGTCCAAGTATTAAGGTTTCTTTTTTTCCTCCCCCTCTTAAACAGCATTGCCCCATTCGCTGTCCTTGGGCTGCATACTTTTATTTGATGTCTTGATGGTTTTTTAACTAAATTAAATTAACGAAGTTTGAGGGAGTTATGTTATAAAGTGCTAAACGTTTCATAGCACTGAAAAAGAAACATTTTTCTAAAGCCATTTAAATTGTTTTTCTGAAGTTAAAAAACGATGTTTTGTGATGAAGCTTTTGCAAGGGCATGACGCTCTTCACAAGACTCTTCATCTGACCTGAACCATTCATCAAATCTCTTTTTGTGGATTTATGCTTTTTTTTTCCATGTGCAAGTTTCCGTTTGGGAATGAATTGTAACTACATTTGCCTTTTATGTGTTACCATCTTTTATTTATTTGTCTTAATTATTTTCAATTAATATGATTGTCTAGAGTATTTTAGATGATGACTGTCAAAGCCAGGCATTAGCTACTGTCTCCACAAGTATCTGTTATAGTTTTTTAATATAATGATGAACAAATTAATGCTAGTAAATACCAGTGCATGTGTGTTTATAACCTTGGTGTCTGTCAGATTTATGCATATATTTTATTAAAGCTATATAGCTAAATTAATACTAAAAAATAATTCATTTTCAGCCTTTTGATCATGTTTATTATACCTATTTATGTATGAAATAGTTTTGTTTTTAGTATTTTAGTTATAAATAATCAATTTCTACAGTTTTTATACACCAAATGTGTTGCTGGAAAAAATATAATATATATGGCAAATATTTTTTAGTCTATTCCTGCTATAGATACAACCGTACATCATTTGTTTTAATAATATTGTCAAAGAAAATGTGAATATGAATGTTTATTAAAAAAATTATATATATATATATATATATATATATATATATACATTTTTTTTAATTGTATTTTATTTTAGTATTTTTTTATCTAAAAGTTGCATGTTTTCCACATTTTTTAAAAAAAAAATTAAATAAATGTATATTTTTGTAATATATTTTTATATACCTTCATCTTTTTTTTTTTTTTACTAAATGTATTGACAGAAAAAACAATTAACACAGCAGTTATCATTTGTTTAATGATATTGTTGAAGCAATGTATAAAATATTTTTTTTTTAAATAAATGTATTGCCAGAAAAATATATATATAAAAAATAAAATAATATTATTATTATTTTTTTTTTTTTTGTAATATATTTTCTGTATACCTCCAGTTTTATTTACTACATATATTGGCAGAAAAACTAGATACAGCAGTTATAATTTGTTTAATAATATTGTTGAAGCAATGTATAAAAGGTCATTTTTTGATTGTTTTTTAGCAAATAACTTATTCTTAGCTAAAGATAGTCATTTCATGTTTTTCATATTTATCATGATTAATTTCCTTTTTATCTATTTCTGCTTTAGTTATTATGCGATTATACTGAAGCGATGTATAAAAAATTATTCAATGTTTTGCTTTAATAAATATTAATTTACAAAAATCTAACTTAATTTGAAATGTAAAATTATTTTAAAAATAACTAGTGCATGGTTTACAGTTTATTTATCTTTTTTTTTATTCACCAAATGTATTGGTAGAAAAATAATAATTTAATAATATTTTAATAATATTTGAAATTGTCCTTTTGGTCTATTCCTGCAACAGATCCAGCATTTATCATTTGTTTCTGTAATTTTATTGACGCGACGTGTAAAAGGTGATGATGTATTTATAAACCGCACATGATGTGCTGTGATCAATTGCGTTTTAGATGTAAAAATAACCTCCCCAGGGTTTTATCCATGTCTTCATTTAACGACCTTTAAAAAGCGATTTTTGGATTACGTAGGAAAGTCTTTGTCCCAAACATCTGATGGACCACCCTTCACCGAACGAGTCTCTTGAAAATTATTATTGCGAGCAATATAAGATAATGGCCGGTCATTACTCTGGCTGCCGTCACGTCTGTGTATATTGTCTGCTCTTGAAATATGATGCATCCACTGTACTTACAAGCCACTTAATATCAGAAAGCGTAGCGTGTGTAATGATTTATCTTTCAGCCGATGTAATGTGCATCGCGTCTGGGTTATGGGCTAAATAATTAGCTCACTGTAGTTAGACTGATGGATGAGACCCAAGCAGATGAGACGATTCTGCTGCCCTTAATGTCACTGTAAGAACAGGCGAACCCCGCTGAAAATGGGTAGATCGTACACTACTGGTGAGATGTTGATGTTAAATGTGCAAAGCCTTTTATACGGAATTTGTAGCAAAAACACTGCCTTTGTTTACCATCCAATCAATTGCTTAAGGATAAAATCAAGTCCCATTTCGATTTTGTCCGGTTGAATATCTTGTTTCACTTATAAATAATGTCACACTACTGAACTGGACGGATATAGCAAGACCTGTGGGACAAAACTGAAAGTGTGACTCTTACCTGGTCTTGCGTGTATTGATTTTTACCTCATGCTTTCTTTCATATTTCATATGAATGTTTTGATCTTTTCTAGTCAGTAAGTGCCTGAGACCGTAGGCTCTGGGAAGTGTTTTATTTATTTACTTTTTTTTTTTTAAGCCAATCAGAAACATTCTCTGACTGTAAATCATTTTTAGTTTTAAGCATCACTAACATGAGGTCGGCTGGCATGAATTTGTCGTCTAGGGTTTACTATAGTTACTACAGTGGAACATTTAGAAGCATTACTTTTATTTTTTCTTATTTTATTTAGTTTAGTTTAGTTTTAATTTGTAACAAAAGCCCAGTTTTGTGATTTGAATTTTGATAAAACATTGCATTATTTGAAGACTTGCATTGATAAATGCTTACTTTTCTTGTTTTTGTTGCAGTCTAGAGCCTTTGAATGTTAAAATGATTGATTTGGCTGTATTTGTGGATTAACTTACTGCATTATTACTTTATTTTTTTTTATGTATTTAAAGGATCTCTCTATATTAGCTCCATTTTGGGATTTTTAAATAATATATAATAATGACATAATAATGACATAATAATAATAATAATAATAATAATAATATACACACACACACATATATATTATTTTGTTTACAGTAGAAGTTCAGATTAATTGATGAATTTGAATATTATATTAGAAGATTTGATAGAAGAGTTGCCTGAAAAAGAATTAAACTGTATTTATTTTTATTTACAGTATCTCTCTATATCAGCACATTTTTTCCTGCAGTTTTATGCATGAATGTAATTGTATTATTTGAAAATTTGCATGGAAATTAAGTATTAAACTGTAGTTTTAGTCACAGTCTGGAACCTTTGAAAGAGAAAATGATTGAAGTGACTATTTATTTATTCATTCATTTGAAAAATAAGCATGAAACTGTAGCTACTCACACCCTTGAGCCCTTGAAAGATAAAATGATTGATTTGGCTTTATCTTTACGGATTAATTTACTAGTTTTTATTTGGTTTTATTATTTTATTTTATTTTTCATTTTTAGCATAATCATGAAAGATAAGCATGAAACTGTAGTTTGTCACACCCTGAAGCCCTGCAAAGATAAAATGATTGATTGGACCTTATCTTTATGGATTATTTTATTTTTTCTTTTTTTTTGTGTTTTATTTTTAGCATAAGCATGACAAATAAGCATGAAACTGTAGTTTGTCACACCCTGGAACCCTTGAAAGAAAAAATGACTGATTTGACTTTATGGATTTAATCTTTATGGATTCATTTACTAGCATTTTTTATTTTTTTATTTGTTCACTCTAACAGAAGCATAGTTTTATGGATGAAGATGTTAATGCATTGCATTATTTAAATATTTGTATGTAGTTGATTGATTTGACATTATGAAATCATTTACTATTTAAATTTGATTTTATTTACAGTATCACTTTAACAGAAGCACAGTGCTATGAATGAAAGGTAATAAAAGGTAATGCACTGCATTTTTTTTAAAGATTTGCATTTAAAATAAGCGTGAAACTGAAGTTTGTCACATCCTGGAGCCCTTGAAATATAAAATGATTGATTTGACTATGGATTAATTTACTATTTTATTTTATTTACAGTAACAGAAGCTCAGTTTAATGAATATATTTTGATAATGCATTGCATTATTTAATGATTTGCATAGTTTTAGTCACAATCTGGAGCCTTTGAAAGAAAATGATTGATCTGACTTTATGAATTAATTTACTATTTTAATATAGTTCTATTTACAGTATCACTTTAACAGAAGCACAGTTCTGTGAATGAATGAAGATAATGCTCTGCATTATTTAAAGATTTGCATGTAAAATAAGCGTGAAACTGAAGTTTGTCACAGCCTGGAGCCCTTGAAATATAAAATGATTGTCTTGACTTTATGGACTTGACTTTAAGCTCAGTTTAATGAATATATTTTGATAATGCATTGCATTATTTAATGCGTAGTTTTAGCCACAGCCTGGAGCCTTTGAGTCGTCAAATGAATGTTTTCACCACTTCTTTGTGAATTCATCTTCTAATCCTCACCTACGTATTGTGTCAGAAAGCGTGCAGGAATTTCCCACGCGAAGAGTGACGTAGAAGTCGGCGGATCGATTGAAACTGCGTTCGGCACCTGCGCTGAAATCCGTGCCGCGTGTCTCGTTTCCCCGAGCGTGCGAGAGAAGAGACGAGTCTGCCGTATCAGTTGAACAGCCAGCCGCTTTGAGAGGCATAATCGGTGTTTACCAGATTGAAATGATTACAGCTCTGTCACAGTCAACGCCATCTGCGGCGCGTCTTCCCTCAGAATAGAAGTGTGAATATTACGCTGATTTACAAAGAGTGGCCTTGTCTGTGGAAATTGACTGCTTGACTGACAGGCCAACTACATTAAAGATAAGTACACAGTGTAAATTTCTCCGGCGCTCTGGCAGGTAGGCTTGGATTTGGGCCTTTGGTTTCCCAGCAGTCATCTCGTTTGTCTGTATGGGAAACGAGCGGCAGGCGCTGTTGTTTGCTGCCCGTTGTAAGTGCTTTGGCAGTCGCCGCTGAAAGCCTTTGAGAGCATCAGGCTACAGACGGAAAGTAAAGCTGCTTCGTGCTAACGCTGACATTGATACAATAGCAGATGGTACATTAGACAGAAATTATCACATTATCCGCCTCCAGTTTCTTCAGTACGGCTTCGCTTCGCCGCCGCGCATATGCAAGACTCGCAAACATATTGACGGATTGACCACTTCAGGTTGTTGCTGTGTTAGTGTGGTCAACCGCACCAACTGTTCCTGTGTAAAACACTCTTTTGGAGAAGGTTACGGAAAGGCAGGGTAGTGTTGTCAGTGTGATACGTCGACTGATATCTGGGCATTTTTAGGTTATCAATAACTGTTTGTTTGGCAGATTCACACAAGTGTTACCTAAACAGTTCTGTTGTCAAGTCATTTTCAGTTTTGCCATCATGTGAAATGTATTTTGAGTGTATCTTAGTATGTGTGTGGTAATATATTAAGCAGTAGTCATGTCCACTTTGACAGATGTTTCTGAAACATAATTTCAGTGACACTTTACAATAAGGTTCATTAGTTAACTACTTTAGTTAACATGAACTAAGAATGAACAATACTACAGCATTTATTAATCCTAGTTAGTTTTCATTATAAAAAATCAAAAGGTGCAGTTATTAACATTAGTTAATGCACTGTGAATTAACACGAACGAACAATGAACGTTTGTATTTTTAACTAACATTAACAAAAATGAATAAATAATGTAATAAAAGTATTGTTTATTGTTCATTCATGTTAGTTAGCACATTAACTCATGTTAACAAATGGCAAGGTGTTGTAAAGTGTTACCATAATAATTTAAAATATAAAATATGTAAAAAAAAATAATAATAATAGCCTTTTTTCTATAATTTAAAGTGTATTTTTGTGTGTGTGTGTATTTAATAATAATAATAATAATAATAATAATAATAATAATAATAATAATGTTTTGTTTCGTTTGCCATAATTTAAACTGTACATTTTGTGGGTAAATATATATTTTATTTATTTGTTGTAGTAGTAATAATAGTAGTAGTAGTAATAATAATAATAATAATAGTAATAGTAATAGTAATAGTAATAATAGTAATAGTAGTAATAATAATAATAATAATAATAAATATGTTTGAGTATATTTTTTTTAAATAACCAAAATAATTATTGTAATTAGTACATTTTACATTGTTATATTATATAATAATATATAATAATATAATATAATATAATAAATATAATAATACATTTTAAATCTCCTTTGCCATAATTTACAGTGTCAATTTTGTGGATAAATGTATATTTTATGTATTATTATTAGTAGTAGTAATAGCAATAGTAATAATAATAATAATTTAAAGTGTAAATATTGTGGGTTAATATATATTTTATTTATTTGTTGTTGTTGTTGTAGTAGTAGTAGTAGTAGTAGTAGTAGTAGTAGTAATAATAATAATAATAATAATAATAATAATAATAATAATAATAATAATAATAATAATAATAAT
>JAHKKF010515251.1:0-13401 GCA_019740295.1 Labeo calbasu
AATTTAAGTGAATATCATTTCTTATATTTAATATTTAATATTTTAAGGAGATCATTTAGTACTAAATACTATTTGTCCAATAATTATCATCCATTACTGACTTATATATATATATATAACTTATATTACTTATATTACAATTAGTGTAGTATGTAAGGTTAAATAGAGAAAAGGGTTTCAAATTCAAAAAAATTCAAAAAAAAAAAAAAAAAAAATGTATTTGTAATGCCATGGTTTACCCAATAGATACCTGTATGGCTCTTTACTAAATATACATTTATCTAGAATATTGCAGATCATACCTGCTTACTTATTTTTAAGGTTTTCATTTGAATAAATACTTAGAAATGATTAAACACTATATTTTAAAATGTGAAATTTAAAAAGTTAGTAACTTACATCTTTTTTTAATGATAACACACTATAGACGCAAACAAATGCTGAATTTAAACCAAGTTTAAAATGCTAAAAAGGCATGCATTTTTATCCCCTTATATGTACAGTATATACATATAAATAGATATGGAATCGAGATCGCCAACTAAAATGACTTTTATCATGACGTTGCTTGTGTAAAGTAAATCTGTCAAACTCTGCAAGCCACTTTAAAATATTTGAGCCCATACACACATCTCATTTTTTTCTTTATTTAACACATTTCTATGTCTATGTTGCCTCTTTTCTGAAAAAAAGGTAAGTTTTAACCAGTATTTGCCATATTTTTGTTGTTATTTTTTGTTGTCTGACATTTGTAGCCTAATTTTCCATTCATAATAGCTTTTCCATTAGGATCTGTAAGCTTTGAAGATCTCATAAATGTTCTTCTGTTTCTCCACTTCCATCTTTTTCTTTTCACTGAAGGTTGTGTGGATTTTACTTCAACCATATGAACTCTACAAAGAAGTATGACACACATTGAATAAGAGCCCATTACAAGCGGTAAATTTTATTATGGGATAACAGCACATAAAGCACATCTAAAATCGATGTGTCCAATGCACTTTTAATAAAGGTAATATTAAAGGTACAGTTTCTAAGTACAATATAACAACATTCATATTAGAATGAAAAGTATTTAAAAGACAACATTAAATTTCTTATTTTTCTTTACAGCGGTATTTACAAAATGAATCAAAATACTTATTTTCATATTTAAGAATCAGACAAACAGAAGGAGCAAAACCACTATTGAGAAGAGACTATCTCCTAAAGAGAGTTCCAAAGAGCTGAATAAAAAGGTACATGATCGACTGTCCCCATTTTAAGATCAGTAGCAAACATGTGACGTAAAAATATGTGACAACCGCAAACCGTTCTCTGCTTTTTTTTCCCCCCCGCAGGTACGCAGGAGCGAAATCCAACCCGTCCTGCCCCAGCCCTTGTGCCCTCCCCTTCAGCTCAACAAGAAATAGAAGTGTAGTATGCATCATTTTACATACACATGAACACTTAAAATACATTGCATTAGTCATTTTGTTTCATAAACGTCAACTTAAAACCTAATTGGCAGGAAACAACAGGGAGAACACGGAGTGGATTGTCTATTGTCCGCCAGTTTGTCTCTGCAAGTATCCAAACGGGGTTCGCGTTTAACATCCAACCAGGGTGCGACTGACTGGATGCAATGTCCCAAAACCACGTGAAGTCGTTCGGAGGAAAAAGAAAAGGTAGCGTCTGAGAATCTCAGAAAATACAGGACATCACAGAGACAAGAAAATGCTGTTTCCATGGCTATAAACAAATATGAAATGCCTCATTTACATACAAAAAGACGGCTAATGAAAAGAAAAGTCGGTAACACAAGACAGAATTCACCTACGTGTGCAAACACAGTCATTTGAGAACGTGAAAACGAAACGGACGAATAGTTTCTGCATCCTGTACCACTGAGAGGCACTCAGCGTAGTTTGCTATGTATTATTGCAAGTAGATTCTGCCTTGCTACAAAGATAAAAACAGTTTCGCACAAAACTTCGTACAACCGCCTTTGTCCTGTACAGTTTATAACACTTAACCGTTGTGTGTGTATGTAAGTGTAAGTGAGCGAAAAAAAAAAAAAAACAATGTTTACAAAGCATGTTTTTAAAAAACAGAGGGTAGAATCAACCAAAAAATGGAGGGAGTTAAAAGGCGGCAGACAATCCGGTACTTTATCGCGTGTTTAAAGTCCTTCCAGCGCCCGATACAGAAAATAAGCGCTGGATTAGAAACTCCTCCAGCTACGGTTTCGAAACAATCAAAAAGGAAACACAATACTGCTGCTTTTTCAATTTTTTTTTAAGCATGAACAATCATCCTCGTTGCGAAAAAGTCAAAATTGCGACGTTTAATAGAAATTTACTTAGCTGATACTTGCTAATAATCTTAAAAGTGGGAAGGAAACAAGCTGCGTCCCAAGACTAGCACACTGATACAGGTACTTGCTGGGTATTCGAAAGTAAATTTACCACTATCGTTATCTTTATCGTTATTATCATTATCATTATTATTATTATTATTATTAATCGAGTCCTAATATCAAGAATGCATCAATACTCAGTGAAATGAATGGACTAAGAGGGTGGCCTAGTCTATGAATCCATAATTTTTGTTCACAAAAGTAACTTACCTAGCACCACACATCAGTATAACACAAAAATTAATGTCCGCACACCCTAGCGCTAATCGAACTAAGTCTAAAAGAGAGAAGTATACTCAAAACAGAGATATTGTACAGCATGATGTGTCTGATAAAACAGATAAATATTTGCACTGAGCAGGTCTTAATAGCAGTATTTTCTTCTTACCTATACAGACAGAAGTTACAAAGTTACTTTTATACATGTGATCGATAGAACATTAAATATCGTGAATTAAAAGCCGAAAGGAGGACAGGGAAACGTAGCTGTACAGTTTACAGGCCATTTGACGTTCGTAGTTCTCCACCCGGGAACAGAACTAGTCAATATACAAATAAAACGAACGAACAAACAAACAAACAAAAATAAGAGAGCGAAAAACCCAAAGCGGAAAAAAAATCAAACGCGATAAATAAGAAAATGTATTTACATGCAGATGTTCAAAGCCTATGCACAAAATGAATCATAATACACCATATATATTATTGCTTGACATTCGATTATGGCTAAAGACTTTTCTTTTCGTCTATTATCTAAACATAGTTCACTTTTAACAACGCGTCAGCTGTGCTTTTGGAAAGAAAACGCGAGGAAAATGATTGACGTAAATCGTAGTAACACTTCAACCTTCGGCTCGAAACGCTGTCGCGAGCATGACACGTTCAATCCGTCGATCGGAATCGCGGAAATAAAAAACGGTAAATGTGCCTTTCGTTCGAACGTGAGTGCATAGGCCTTGCTGCGTTTGCATAACTCTAATCGAAATTAACGTCGAGGTGCAGTGTGTCATGCTTGTACAGCCTCGTCAAGGGACTCAAGCTCAGTGCTACGAAAAACATTTGAAATCCTGGGAAAAAAAACGTAAGATCTTACATACAATTCACCATCTCACCCTGCTGCGTCTGATCTTTTAAAGCCTTGTCTGGGGGGTTTGACCTTAAGCGAACATTACAAATAGCACGAACACACACACAGTTCCGCTTGTACACGCTCTCGCATCCACATTCGGACGTATATTGCTTCTCACGTAGAGGAAACCACAGTTGAAAAAGAATTTCGTTCAAATTTACAAGGGAAAATGCATGGATCTTCCACCGAGGACTTTTCTCTTCCCGCGTCTAAAATACCACAGATCCCGAGGTGTTTAAGTACCTTTGCTTGTATGTTAGAAAAAATAAATTTGTCCCAAAGTTCTATCCCTTAGCATATTGCTTTAAAAGTCTAATACAAACTACACCGACAAAATACGACATGCAAAAAGTGGTAAAACGTGACTTTACTACAGCGTTCGTGGTTTTAGAACCGGCTTGAGGATCATTGGACAGGAAACAGCAAAGCTTGTTCATCAAGGGGACTCCACAGCAGTGGTTACCCTGTAGAAACCCGTATTTGTCATGCGCGACGATTCGCCCGCGCGGACGTCTGAAGGTGGAGCAAATCGTGAAGAGGTATTTGGCACATAGACTCGAACAATTATGAGTGACGATTAGAACAAATCCCCATCCAGAGAAAAACAGAGCTGGAAATTAGCGTAGCACGCTTGAGGTTGTTATCTTGCTTCGTTGGGTTTTCGGGAAGTCGATCTTGGAGCTCGCTGGGTGATTTGATAAAGTCTATGGGGGGGCGACTGAATGAAATGACACGTTTTGCATTGTTTATGATGGACTACCATCTTCTTTTGACTTGACAGCAATCATGCTAGTGAATACCATGGTAGGACTTGGGCCCGTAATTGCAAAAGATGAAAAATGAAATGAGTGTTTGTTCCCATTTGTACTTTAACATCATTACCAGGTTGTTTTGGGTTCAATTCTGTTCCTAGTGAGCTACCTTCCTGTCTGCGGTATACATAGGCAACATCTCCAAAAATAAAACCTACAAATAAAACCAAAAAAATCATGGTTACTATAGTTAAACCATTGTAACCCAAAATTAACCATGGTCTTGGTACACTAACCATAGATTAACCATGGTATTTGTAGTAAAACTATGGTTATACAAATGGTGATCAATGTGCCAAAAAAACATGGTTACTACACAATTTCAATTAATTTTCGAAAGGAATAGCTTGTCTCTGCTTGCAATTGAGTCCAATGGAGTTTTATGTTAGCATGTTGCTATGCTAAAAGCATACTTCGACCATAAATTTTGGGTAATTATGACCTTTTAAATATGATTTAACTATTATTTATCAATTGTTTTGAAGTCTATTCCCAGATAGCACATGTACGTCTGCAAGATGTCTTGATCTGGAAAGGATCTGCTGTCTACAAACGTCTGACAGACGTGTGTAAGATGTCAGTTTTACATACATTCTAAATCGTAAACATCTCATAGACATCTAATAGACGTCTATTTGACATCTGATAGGAGATGTCCTATAGACGTATTGCAGATGAGCAAACAATCTAAATAATACGTCTTGCAGATGTAAATGCAGACTTTAAATTGACGTCTCTATGATGTACGTGTGCTATCATGGTTCATATCTATTCCCAGATAGCACACGTACCTCTGCAAGATGTCTGTTAAAGATCTTTTGATCTGAAAAGCATCTGCTGTGTACAAACATCTGACAGACGTCTGTAAGATGTCAGTTTTACATACATTCTAAATCATAAACATCTCACAGACATCTAATAGACGTCTATTTGACATCTGATAGGAGATGTCCTATAGACGTATTGCAGATGATCAAACAATCTAAATAATACATCTTGCAGATGTAAATGCGGGCGTCAAATAGACGTCTCCGTGATGTACATGTGCTATTAGGGTTCATATCTATTCCCAGATAGCACATGTACATCTGCAAGATGTCGGTTAAAGATCTCTTGATCTGGAAAGCATCTGTAAGATGTCAGTTTTACATACATTCTAAATCATAAACATCTCATAGACCTCTAATAGACGTCTATTTGACATCTGATAGGAAACGTCCAATAGACGTATTGCAGATGAGCAAACAATCTAAATAATACGTCTTGCAGATGTAAATGCGGGCGTCAAATAGACGTCTCCGTGATGTACATGTGCTATTAGGGTTGTCTGTTAAAGATCTCTCGATCTGAAATGCATCTGCTGTGTACAAATGTCTGACAGACATCTTTCAGATGTCAGTTTTACTTACATTCTAAATTATAAACATCTTGAAGACATCTAATATACGTCTATTTGACATCTGATAGGAAATGTCCAACAGACGTGTTGCAGATGAGCAAACACTCGTCTTACTCGTCCAATACGTCTTGCAGATGTAAACGCAGACGTCAAATAGACATCTCTGTGATGTACATCTGCTATCAGGGTTGACACCATGCCGAAAGAACGTTTTTACAAATTCTGTCGCAGTATATTCTGTGATTGCCTTAAAATGTGGACAAAACTTTTGAGAGACATTTTGTGTCCGAAGCAGAGCTAAAATGCCGTCTAGGTAGACAGCTCACTAGGTTTTGGAACTGATCTCATTATCCCTGCTCAATTATTACTCAATATTACTCTCCCTGAGCCTTATAGTACACAAACTGCTGATTTACTGTTTTAAAGAACTAAACATGAACCTGGATTGTCAATCACAGACTGAAGCAGGACTTCTTGGGGATGCATTGCACAGACTAATATTTTGTTAGCACTAGTTACTGACACATAGTTATGATAAAAAATGCTATTATTTATCTGTACTGAACGTGCCATTAAGATCAAATTATTGAGTTTAAATGCAACGTAGAGCTGACTAACATGTTTAAGCTACCAGTTTCAGAATTGAGTTAGACAGACTCTTCCCTGAGGAAAATACTTTGCGTCATAGGGGGAAAAAATGATATGAAGCTACCAAGATCTATTCGAAGTTTCTCAAAAGGTCAGTTAGCAGGTCGTAGAAGTGATCACTGAAGTTTTTTCTGGATTATTTTGGGATTTTCTAAACGCCACAACATAGTTTTACTGGAATGTTACAATACAACAAATTTTTTCAGACTCAAAAAAGCAGGAAAGACCACTATGGCACATTCAAGAGACGTACAAACACGCGCAACACACAACAGTTAGGTATTCCAAAAAATAGCACTATTACTACCATTGTCTTTGACAAAAAAAAAAACAAAATTATAAAAAACACACACAGATTCTAATTATTGCAGGAATAAGTGCTATATCATCCTTCGTTCTTTCCCTTTTTCTTTCATAGGCTTCATAAGCACTGTACAATGTTACAAAAATAGAGGATTTCAACCAGACAAGGCTTTGAATATTTCTCTTTTTGTCTTTTTTTCCACTCTTACGTTCCCGACGAGTGTTGTTGCTGGGCAAAGGCCCTCACAAGAGCCGGTTTAAAACTCCTCCACACAGCCACCACTAGATGGAACCATTAAACAACACATGATGTGTGTGGAAAAAAGGGTCCGTTTGCATTCAACAGCCCTTTAGACGTGGTGCGCTGAGGTTTTCATAATGGGACGTTTCATGTTTTGCTATTTTATTTCCCATTTAAAGGTGGCAGACGTTGAATGTACTTTACATACCCCCCCTTAGATCGCGTGATCCGGCTTTACCCAGCACCAACCTCCGCCTCGCGCAAATAAATACACAAACACGCACGCAAACACGCACCCACCCTCAGCAGCGTTAGGGTTTCAGCACTCGTTCTCCATAACCGTGGTATTTATACATGCAACACATCACTAGGTAAATATACAAGTCTTAAATTAAAGAAAGGTGCAAATAAAAGTGCCTTATCAATTTTTCACAATTAAGAATAGTCTAGCTACTAATATCATACATGTTATTTAAAATAGATTCTATAAACATTATTTTTTTTCTGTATAGTTTGTACTTATGATCGTATACCCTGTAACACGTTAGAAAACAGGTGGAATGGACCCTTGCATTGCATCGATGTTGGTGGTCGGACCGTTACGTTACGTTAACACCATTCCGGAGAGGGACTTAATAGCAGATGGCCTTAAACGATATCACTAAGCAACTATGATAGATGGAGTCTCTGACGGCTAAAAAGCAATCGCGACTAGAATTACCAGAATTCTACGATGTTCCTTCGGGTTTTGTTTTTTTTTTTTCTCGATTGTCCGTAGAAAGGTGCTGTTTTGTGTTGACTCTACATCACACTCCTTCTCCGTATCTCTCTTTCTCTCTCACTTCATATTCTTCATCGTTCGGTGCTGGTTTGACATCCCAAAAAAAGAAAACAAATCCACGGGCGCACAGGGAGGAAGAAACTAACCACGTATTTTTTCTACGTAGACTTTTTTTTGCTGCTACAACAACTGCTGGAACAGTTCGGATAATCGACTTTTTGATCACAACTTTTTATTTCATGTTCTTGGCTTGAAAAGGGCTTCCGTGTTCTGCCGGATTCCAGGCGGATGCTCTCTGGGAATCGTTTTTTTTCCGTTTTGGAAACGAGTCAAAACAATTTATGCTGATCGTGACAAATCGCCAAGGGACCGTTCTCGAAAACGAACGCGTGGACTCTTCAGGTTCAGCCGGAGAGAGAAAGAGAGCGAGGGAAAAAGCGTTCGGGAAAAACAAGTGTCTTCATCTTCTCATCCTCTCCCCTGGGCTCCGAATCCCACCTGTGTCAGTAAAAGGAGGGAACAAACCCCAAAAATAAACCGCTGGAGTCAAACCCAGTCCATTACCTCCTCTCCCACGAAAAAAAAAAAACCTTAACAAAGAAAAAAAAGGGGAAAAGTGGGAAAAGTGTGTGTGCAGTGTGTCGTCCGTCCAGGTGTGTGTGTGTATATGTGCAGGGCACTGCTAAAGTGTCTCAGATTTATGCTTGACATTCCCCACGGTGTGAATTCCCCCCGGGCGGGGTGGGCGCGGGGAAGCGCTACCCGTCAACGGGCATGGACTGCTCAAAGTCTGATCCGAACAACTCCTTGTACAAGGGGGGGAAGTGGGCACGGACAATGTCTGGGTATATTGCTTTGAATGCCGTCAGCTTTTCCGTATGCCGGCTGCACAGGGCTCGCAGCGTGGACACTTTGCATATCAACTGCAGAGAGAGAAAGAGAGAGAGAGAGATTTTAATTTGGTGGAAAGGACCCTGTGGTACTGGGTCAAAAGGCAAAAGGCAGACCCTCTAATCCATAGACACAACACAGATGGTCCCAGGTTTTTCACACGACATTAGCTAATCTTTCGGCCGCCAGACCAATTATAGCTTTGTGGATGAAGTCATACATGAAATTCAGATTGACCTTATTTACTTTCTTAATAAAATCTCCCTGGCCCTATAATGCAAAAGTTTTAAACAGGGGGTCTGGTAAAAAAGAACAATGGATTTTCACAACTTTTAAAGTTGTTTAACACCATATTATTTAACGCATTTAGCAAATTGGTTACACTTTACAATGTGTCTTTTGTTTACATAAGTTAATGTATTAACTAACATGAATCAGCAATGAATAATACATTTATTAGAGTATTTATTCATCTAAATATTTTTTAAAAATCAGTCGTTCATTGTTCATATTAGTTCACAGTGCATTAACTAATGTTAACAAACACAACTTGTGAATTCATTAGTAAATGCTAAAAATTAACTAAGATTAATAAATGCTGTAGAATAATTGTTCATTCTTAGTTCATGTTAACTAATGTAGTTAACTAATGTTAACAATTGTCATCTTATTGTAAAGTGTTACCAACAAATGTAATATAAATAAAAATATTTTTTTAATAAAAAATAAATAAAAATGTTGATGTGGCAACTAAATGAAATAATGAGGTCCAAGTTGAAGTCCTAAAATTACTTAAATTAAAAATAAATTAAAGCTAAATAAAAGCATTAAAAATAAATTGGTAACACTTTACAATAAGACAATTGTTAACATTAGTTAATGTATTAACTAACACGAATGAACAATACATTTATTAGTACTTAATAATCTTTGTTAATGTTAGTTAATAAAAATACAGTCGTTCATTGTTTGATCATGTTAATTCACAGTGCATTAACTAATGTTAACAAACACAACTTGTGATTTTAATAACGCATTAGTAAATGCTGAAATTAACATTAACTAAGATTAATAAATGCTCATGTTAACCAATGTAGTTAACTAATGAACCGTATTGTAAAGTGTTAGCGAAAAATTAAATATTATGATTATTTCATTTTGCTTTCTAAAACCTATTAAAAATAAGTTTTTTTTAATTGAAATAACAAAAAATAAAATAATATATATGATGTAAAATAATAAAAATTAGATAGATAGATAGATAGATAGATAGATAGATAGAAAGAAATACAAATATTAAATGACATTTTTTAATCAAAAAATAAATAAAAATGTTGACTTGGCAGTAAAATGAAATGAAGTCTAAGTTGAAATACTAAAATAAATAAATTAAAGCTAAATAAAATTATTTAAAAACAATAAAATGGTTACACTTTACAATAAGATGACGTGTCATAAATAAAAAATGTTAGACTAAATTTTAAACTTAAATAAATAAGTAAGTAAATAAATAAATAAAGAAGTCTAAGTTCAGGTACTAAAATTACTAAAACTGAAAAGAAATTATAGCTAAACAGAAGCATTAAAAACAATAACACTAAAAAATGACAAAAGAGAAGAGAAATGAAAAAGAAAAAGGGAAATATAAAAATAAAAGCTAATTCAAAAAATATTTAAAAAAATAATAAAAAAAAAAATTATATTAAAAATTTTTATAAATTCCATAATAGTATAAATAATGCTAAAATAACATTTAATTTTTCATAATTTATTCTATTTTCAGCCCTAGTTTTTAACAGAAAGAAATAAAAAAACAAATCTGTTTATTAATTAATTCATATTAATACTGGACAGAAAAATTATCTCTAAAATTGTAAACTTAATATTTTCTAGATACATATTTTAAGAATTTACTTTGGTATAATGACAACATATGCCAATTATTTGATTAAAAAAACATCTATATATCACATTCACATAAATTAATATTAATGGTAGCACTTTACAACGTGACATATGCTAACATAATGCTAACATTAATGTATTTTCTAAGATGATTTATTAACCTTTGTCCATGTTAATACAAATATGTGACCCTGGACCACAAAACCAGTCAAAGGGTCAATTTTTCAAAGCTGAATGAATAAGTTTTCCGAGATACAACTATTTGAAAATCTGGAATATGAGGTGCAAAAAAATCAAAATACTGAGAAAATCACCTTTAAAGTTGTCCAAATGAAGCTCTTAGCTCAAAAATTGATCATGTAACATGACCTTTACTTAATATCCTAATGATTTTTGGCATAAGAGAAAAATGGATCATTTTGACCCATACAATGTATTTTTGGCTATTGCTACTTATGACTGGTTCTGTGGTTCAGGGTCACATATAGTCATTCATTGTCAGTTTAATAAATGCTATGGAAGTATTGTTCATTCTTAGCTAGTGTTAACTAATGTACCTTATTATCTTATTGTAAAGTGTCACAGTATTAATTAATATTTGTAATATTTTACACCGTTATTCAAATAAAACAATATAGAAATACAGTGTACAGTACCTTTGTCAGTATGCCATCCTCTCTGTGGTTCTTCTGTAGAACATGTTGGAGGGCCAGCTGGATCTTCTGCTGGAGTTTCTCCACCTTCACCTTCTCCTGGAGCCAGGATCGATCTAAACACACACGGGCACACGACGATCATACACTTCCACATTTACAATCTGAGCACCACAAATAATTTTGGAGGTAAACAAGTGATTGTGGGTAATTTATAAGTACGCTTTAATACAGAATCGCGCTCACCCGCAGACATCAACACGAAGGCGGAGAACAGGGCGATCTCGTCTTCAGAGAGGTGCATAGAACACAAGTTTTTCCCAAACTCGAAGACGGAGCTGATCAAGTCGTCGCAACCTGTCACCAGGGAGACAGAAAGAAAAAAATCGTTGAAAAAAAAAAAAGAAAGAGTCACAGGCGGGTGAGACGGAGCGGTAGACAGCGTCGGGTAGACACTTGATCTTTTAGCATGAGATGTCGGGGTGGCGCAGAGGTAAAAACAATACAATACAATCCTTTAGCATTACAGATTTTTCCCGCCATGTTTTTTCCCCCTTCAGGCTAATCATGCTTTGGCGAATGAGAGGGGTTACGTAACCATGACTGGGGTCACTAACAACACTGAATAAAACCCATGACTCATGGCAAACACTGGGAGATAGTCGACAGCAGCAGTTCTCAAACTTTCCAAGCCAAGCACCACCTAGACACAACAATGTTCCCTCTAATTTCGTCTTTCATTTTGAACGTAAGCGTTAGGACTACAGCAACGTTCCATGATTTTAAATGTGGAAAGATCGCACTAAATCTAAACATAGAAAACAACATCACAGTAACATTTAGAAAGGCTTGCACTGTATTTGCATGAATATAAAAAAAATACAGTCCAATTCAGACATATGAATTGTACTTACAGAAATAGTAAATACACTTATTTAAAGGTCAAATAAAATAAATATTTTTATATCAATCATAGCTTGAAACCCTGGAAAACTATTTAACATTCATTAAGTGATATTGTTGGTTTCAGTTGCACAGATCTATATTAGATTTATAACAAATCAGATACTAGAAATAAATGGAAAAAATATGTCAAGATGTGTAAAATGTATATATATTTTTAATATACAAAACATATTTTATAAATCATATGTTCAGATATATACACAATAATTAAATCTAATAATTAAGCAATGAAAATGGCAAATAATTTAAATAAAATGTCTTGTGTGGAATACCATTTGTTCACATATTTTCTGGAAGAATCAGGCAACCCGGGAAAACACCACAGCAGTAATAATTAGAAATAATTATGAAATTAAATATTTAAATATAATTAATAATATACTATTATATATAATTTATATATTATATATGTACACAATGTTTTAATATAATATTAACTGAAAAAAATAAGTAGCTTAAATACATTTAAGAATATATAATTTAATAACACATTTAGAAAATATTATATAAATTACATATAAATTAAATATATTTTATTTATCTAATTTTATTATATAATATTTACTTTAAAAAAAAGAAAGGATTACACTGTGTTTGCATGAATATGTACATTTTGCACAAGTAATGCATATTTTAACATTATATTAAATATTAAAATATATATTAATATTATACAACTTAATTAGAATATTTCTTTACTTATTTACAAAAAAATAATAAATAGCATTTCCAGTATTCCAAGTAAGTTTGAGTTAGTTCACTCTTTTTTGCAAATGGACTTTAACATCAAATAAAATTATATATTGACTTTTACATCAATCGCAGCTTGAAAACTTGACATATTGTTACATTTTTGTTATATGTTGACACTGTTAGTATTAGACTTGTAGATAGTAGAAATTCTACATTAAAAATAGCATATCATTTTTAAAAAAGTCAAAATTGTGTTGAATACCACCTGTTCACACATTTCCATATTCTGTGGTAGAATCAAACTAAAGCTAAAACACACAAACACCACAGTAGTAATATTTAGAAAAGATCTCAGTGTATTTGCATGAATTAACATGCAAATGTTGCATTCTGTTTCAAACACATAAATAATAAATACACTTTAGATGATTTTCCTGTCTGTTTAGAATCATATCTAGCCTTTTATATTGATTGCAGCTTGAAAACATTGTCGAACACAGCGCCTATTAAGTAATAATGTGAGTTTTAGATGCACAAATCTATATCAGACTCATAAATAAATCAGATATTGGAAATTAAACA
>JAHKKF010515252.1:0-10340 GCA_019740295.1 Labeo calbasu
ATGTATATATATATGTGTGTGTGTGTGTATGTGTATATATATATATATATATATATATATATATATATATATATATTAATGGAATTGAATCCTGTGATGACAAAGCTGCACCAGTGTGACTGAGCCGATTAGCATATTTGTGTTTGCACTGAGGGGAGCTTCAAAGTTTTCTATGTGTTTTTATTACGTTGAGTAATGTATCACAGACATATCTCACGAATGCTTTCATAAACAAAGTGTGGAGAGAGAGTGTAAATAAGATATTGATTGTGTAGTATAGTGAGCTTCGTTGCTTATAATGGAACTTGGTGAGATCGCAATGAACTAAGATGAGTGACTGCTTTTAATCGTTTTTAAGGGACCATGATTTAATGATTTAATGGATATTGACAGATTTCAAAGAGCCTATGGCTTTTGCCGCTCACCTGCGACGAAGCCTCTCTAACCCTCAAAGAATTTAAAATGTTACTGTGCTGCTCTGAATACCCGCATTCTGTGACCCCAGCCTGTCTGTCTTCTCACAGGACCATTTAATAACCAGGAGATGTCTGAATGGTTCCAGGCAGGCTATTTCACCATGACCTTGCAGGTGAAGCGAGGCTGTGACGAGATGTTCCAGCCCCTGGGAGAGATGATTAAGTTGTGGGGGCGAGTGCCCTTTACACCCGGCCCCACACTACCTCCCATACTGGTAATAAGACTCTTGTGTGCCTCTGTGAAATGCTAGACCCAAGACTTCTTCCCTAGTTTTTCAGCAATTTTTGTTTTGTTTTTATATAGGGAGATGCAGATCAAGAGAGGATGAAGAGACAACAGGAGATTAATGCTCTAAATATGTATCAGTTACAGCAGCTGCAATATCAGTACTTACTCAGGTATGATGACAGACGGGATATGTTTAATTTTTTGCAGGGCTAACTGAATTGCCAGAAAGAACCGCAAAAAAAATTCTGATCAAAAACACATTTTATTCTTCTGTCTTTCTTTGTTCTGCCCTAAGCCCAGTTTGGCTGCAATTACATGTAGCTTTTGATTGCTTGTAGTGTGACAATTTCTAATAACACAGAAATCACACTCTACCTTTAAATAGACACTACAGTTGTAAGATTTCAGAAGTCTCTCATGCTCACCAAGGCGGCATTTATTTGCTCAAAAATACAATAAAAACAGTAATAATGTGAAATTTTATTACATTAATGCTAAACGCATACATGTATATGAAAAGTTTTCAACAATTATCAAAAATCAAGTTTTTTCATTGTGCATTCCAGTTAATCACAATCAAACTGCAGTTGGGTTATTTTGATATAAACTAAAAACAATAAATAAATACAGCTAACTAACACAATAAAACAAAAACATAAAAAAAAAAAATGTTTTTTTTTTTTTTTTTACATTTTTGTTTTTTTGTAAATAAACTCTTCATATAATGTAATATTTTAAACACTTTTTATTTTAATATGCTCCTGCTTAATATTTTTGTGGAAACCCTAATAAATTTTCATGTTTTTAGAACTTTTAAGAAAACAGCATTTATGGGCCATTCTACAGAATTGGTTCAAAGTCAGAGTAGGAAACGTCTTTAAACAAATGTCTTTTTCCACAAATTTCGAATGTAAAAACAATTGAAATTTTAATCATTTCAAGTGTAATTTATGAGATTTGTATTTTGAATCCACTTTCTCTTTGTAAAAGGCAAAAAGTTGATCATACTGATTTCAAAGTTAAGGATTCATTAGTTTGAATATCATAACATCTAATTTGATAATTCAGTCTACTTCATTTTTGACAAAACATCTAATGTTTCGGGCGTGACTGCACATTTTCGGTAGTGGAAGTAATGCTTTGGTAGCGACCACGACCGCATCGCATTACAGAATTTTAATGTGCATACTAAAGCATACTAAAATACAAAACAAATGCACAACTGTACTAAAATATTGTTTATTTCCTCCAAATAAAGGATTATGTGTTCCTTTTGTCACTACCGAAACGATGACATTGACATTGGTAATGACAATTTTATGGGATAACACCTAAAAAAACAAAGATGTCACTACTGAAACTTCACCACATTTTCCTCAAAATGATGGGGCCTATCTACTCACCATGTAGCTATGAGAGAGAGTGACATACAAATTTTTTGTGATCATAAATGTAGGGTTGTAGTTGAAATCAGTCTCAAACAATACTAAAACATACACTGTTCTGGTAGTGACATGAAAATGCAGGACACTTTATTAATGAAAAGTCAAAATTTACAGAGGTAATGTACTTTTATTTATATACTATTTTTTTTTTTTTTTTTACTTTTTAAAAAATAAAAAAGATGTTTTTTAAAACAACAATGGAGTAAAATGCAAAATTCATATGTTTTAATATTTGATATTTAATATTTGAATACTTAAATGCTTTTTAAATGTGTTTTTTGGCTGTGGGACAGCAGTTTGCACCAATTCTGTGGAATGGCCCTTATATGAAATACAACATTTTTGGTAACATTGTAAAAGTCTTTTTTTGATCTTTTAATGCATTCTTGCTGAATATGTGTTCAATTCTTAAGTGCAAATGCATGACTTTTTTTGTTTTTTTTAAATTACATTCTTATTTAACTCTGAACAAACTGAATGTTGCTAAGACACTTTCTCTTTTCATCTAGGCAACAGTATGCTCTGGCTCAGCAGAAAGTTTTAAGCTCTGCACCTCCTCCACAGCAGCAGCAGCTCAATCTCCTCCTCCATCAGGCGCTCAAGATCAGGTGCGATTAAATGACTTTTGTTTTCAGTCGTCTTGTCGCAGTCACACATCAGAGAAAACAGAGGAATGTATTAAATTAATACAGCAAAGCGTGGGTGGTGTGTTATGTTGCATTGGTATTGCGGTTAAACGTCTGTGACAATCTCATGGCTTGATTTGTGTACCCCTGCAGAACGCCAGAGCCACAACAGAGCCTCTTACCTCCTGTCACACGCTCTATGTCGGTTCCAGACTCGGGATCTGTTTGGGAAATGCAGAACCCTTCCACTCAGGCATCCTGTTCTCCAAACATGCAGCCCGCCACTCCCAGCAGTACGTCTGAACATTTAGAAGTGGAAAAGTACTTTTTCTATAGTTCACCCAAAATTGAAAATCAAGTTGTTCCAAACTTGTACGAGTTTCTTTCTTCTGTTGAGCACAAAAGCAGACGTTTCTTTGGCAGTAGCCACTGACAATATGGAAAAAATACTTTGGAAGTCAATGGGTGCCATCAGATACACGTTTGGAACAAACAAGTAAATCATGATGAAATTTTCATATTTGCGTGAACTGTCCCTTTAAGAAACAAATTAATGCTTAGTTTATGCCTTCATCTGCCTCTCAGTTCAATCTTTTAGATGTTTCTGATTTCATTAATGGCAGATGTTCACTTCATACTATGGAAAAGGTTTATGTTGTCTAGAAATCTAAATTAGACCATCAGCATTTGAGTCAGAGTGTCCCAGTAGGTTTAAATGGAAAGAAGTGCTGTGGTCTTCTTGTAGTACTTTTGTATGTCTGGTGTGCTTGTTTTTCTACTCTCACTTACAGTAACACACCACTTGTTTAGTTTTGCATGTGAGTCATGCTCGTCTCGTGGTAGACCCTGTTACAAGTGATTTGACTCAGCTGAATAGATGCCACTTAAGCAGAACAGAAACGTGGCGTTTGTCAGAGCTGTTTTTGCTGTTACCTGGAACAGTGGATAGTGTTTTTGCTGTTGTTTTTTTTTTTATCTTTACATTTTGTAATGTTCTTGGCAGGCTCTTTGACCACATGCCGTTAGCACATTACTGATAAATATCAAAGTCCCTAGCCTAGGTTACTGAGTTAGGTGCGATACATGTCAAGATTGAATTTATTGTGTTCTATTTAGTTCGATGAGGTGGTTAAGACAGCACAATATTGAAGAAAATTCTGGCGCAGCTTGTTTAATTGTGCTTTATGATAACACACAATAAATCGTCGGCTACTGTGGATGCTTTGGGCTGACTCATTTTCTTAGACTAGATTTGTGATAACATCATGACTGCTTGATGATCATCTGCATACATTTTCAGAGATTTTTCTTGTTGTAACTATTAAAGTCATTCAAAAGGTTGTAATGTGCATATTGCGGTTTTTGCTGTATATATAGTTTTGTTAGATCCAGCAGCCATAATGAAGTGGCATCCAAAAGTTTTCTTGTGTATTAGAATTGGTGCAAGATGCATACAATTCATGCTTGTTTTTAATGCAATGACCTTAAAGGCATACTCATCAAATGGTTCAGTTGTAAAATTGTAAAAGTATAAGCTTGCTGTGATTGTCTTTTTTTTTCTTCTTTTTTTTAAAAGCTTGGGAAGGGAGTAGCGTATGGGATCTGCCACTAGACTCCATGCCTCAAGCGTCTTCCATTGAACAAATGCAGCTGGAGAAAGCCAAAGCTTTGAAGGTAAGAAAGATTTGATAAAGTGTGAACTTAGACACCAACATTTTTTTTTATTTAGTTTAATATGATATATTAAAATATATAAACTAAAATAAGTAAGAACTAGTGATGTAACTATCAAAATCGCACGGTATGATAATACTTCGATATAAAGTCCACGATACAATATTTATTACAGTATTTAAAAAAAAAAAAAAAAGACAAAAAAACACTTGGGAAAAATTAAAAATTTGTACATTTTAAAGTTAAATTCTTCCATCTAATTCACTTTGAGAGTTCAAAATTAAGAGCTCCAACCCATGTTCTTAATGAAGGGGAAAAAAAAGTCTGAATTGACTTGTACCTGAACCTTAAATGGGACTCAACCTTCTTTTTAGTTGTGATGTACTGTCTCAGTCTAAGTTACATTCATACTGGTGTTTTAGGAAGCCAAACAAATTAGAATATAATAATAATAAAAACAGTCATTATAATAGCAATTTATATGTATATTATTTTTGCTTTACACTACAGTAGGGAAATTACAATACTTCTTTCCTAGTTTCTAAACTTTATTTTAAAGATATTTTGAATTTGGACTGCAGTAACATTACCCATGTAAACCGCTAACTGTCAGCAATTGATACTGCACTTTTAAGCTTTTATTTTGAAGGTAAACTCCAGCTTCAGTAAAAACAGGCTTGCAAAAATGCGTCTTGCTATCTAGTGAAATACTGTAATCATCTGCCCATTAAAATGTTGGGAATTGTGCAAATGTGAAAATAAAGCGCAAATGTTGGTCGTTGCGTTCCCAAACGCGCGCTAAACTCAGACTTGATAAAGGGATTGTGCTTTCGATTTTAGTTTGTTTGACAGATACTGTGCCAAAGCATAATGGCCCAAAACACAACTTTAAAAATCTTTTATGTTAGAATAAAAAGATTAAATACGTTTAAAAAAATGTACACTTTTTGCCTGGAAGATGAATCACGATACTGATAATGCTGTTACATTCCTAGTAAGAACTATTAAAAAAAAAGTGTGTGTGTGTGTGTGTTTTTTTTTTTTTTTTTTCCTCTTCCTTTCCTCTCTCTCTCCCCCCTCTCCTCTTCTGCTCTAAAGCTTGAAATGGAGAGACGAGAGGCAGAACTTCGGGCCAAAAGGGAAGAGGAGGAGAGGAAGCGGTTGGAAGAGGCACTGCGTGCTAGACAAGAGGAGGAGCGGAAACGTTTAGAGGAGGAAGAGCTGGCACGGCGCAAGCAGGTTAGGAGAGAAGAGAAGATATTCAATGCACATTGAGGCTCGAATACAATGCTTTACATTAAAAAAAAATATGGTACTATATAGAGGAGTGAGAGCTTTTAATTTTAGCATAGGTTTGTTGCACAAGTACTCACTACACTTTTTGTTGCAGAAGCTGTTCTTAATGTACTTGCTTGGAGTAATTAGCACATTAGTGTGTTATTTACACACTTGAATTAGTCACATTACTAATCTGAATTTTGAGTGGGTGGTTCTTTGCTTTGTGGAATTAATGCATGTATCTGTATTTGTGTCTCTGTAGGAGGAGGCTCTCCAGAGGCAGCGGGAGCAGGAGGAGGCACAGCGGCGGAAAAAAGAGGAGGAGGAAAGGTTAGCGCAGGAGGAGGCACTCCGCCGGCTAGAAGAAAGGAGGAGAGAAGAGGAGGAGAGGAGACAAAGGGAAGAATTCCTCCGCAAACAGGTAAGACTTACCTGCACAAAAAAGAATTTAAAGTCCTGTTGTTTGAGCCATGTTCAAAGACAAGACTTGTTAATGTGTAACTTCAAGCAACTACAAAACACCCTTTAACCATGGTAAAATCACTAATGCATGACCTATGTGGTGACATTTGTTATGGTTTAGTGCTCTTATTGATCTGTTTTTTGTTAAATATTTTCCAGCAGGAAGAGGAGCGGAGGAAACAAGAAGAACTGGAAGCTCTAAGGCGGCGTGAGGAAGAAAAGAGGCTAGAAGAGGAGGCAGCAGCTGCACTGAGGCAACAGCAAGAGGAGCAGAAGAGGAGAGAGCAGGAGGCCCAGAGGCAGCAGGAGTTACAGAGGCAGCGGCAGCAACAGCAGGAGGCGCTTCGTCGACTGCAGCAGCAGCAGCAGCAACAGCAGCTTGCGCAGATGAAGGTGAAAAATCCTGCGGATGATTAGAAATAACTATTATAAATCTTGTCAATAAATAGTTTAATTTACATTGCGTATTAAACTTTTTTTTTTTTAGTAGTGCAATAGTATAATTTCAGTTGTAATCTAATTATTTTAATGAAAATTTTAAGTGAAAGGGATAGTTTACCCAAAAATGTAAATTCTGTTATTGATTACTTACCCTCATGTCGTTCCAAACCCGTAAGACTTTCGTTCATCTTTGGAACACAAAAAATTGGATGAAATATATCCCTTTAAGTACAATATGATTTTGTGTAATTGTCATTAAAAATATAGTAAATTAGGCTGCCCCCTAATAGTCGAGTAACCGTTAATCAACGAGGCTTGGTCGATCAATTTTATTAGTCGCAGAAAAAAAATTCACAGAAAGTGGTGAAGTCACGCAGTCCTTGATGGGCAGATTAAGGGCTGGTCTGTGTGGTAATGCAGTACATCGGCTCACCTATCATTCATCGACCTCGAATATGGCTTTTCATCTAATATATGTAGTAGCAACTTTACATGGCCACTCAATCTAATGTTAACCTAGAAAAAATGTGCGCTATTGAAGTGTCTGTGCGAAACGTGGAAGCTGAATAGTAGCGCGCTCACTGCATGACAGATGGAGGTGGCAGTGCTGTCACTTGCTCTTAAAATGCTCAGCCATTTTTGGTCATACAGATTAATACATCTTTTGAATTGGCAAATACTACATTTATTTGTCTGCACTCACAATAACAACAAACCGTTGCGCTTTTGTAAAATAATGAAAGCAGGATAACATAATGAAACGCTTTCCGCGTTTTAAGGCAAAAACAAAGAAAGCACTAGTTTATCAATAAATTAAAAAGCTAATGCAGTCTTCTTGCTTTTTTTCCCTTGACACATTTATAATTATTATATCTGCCAGTGTACTGCGGTAAGCTTTTTTTGCATGCGCTTGAGAGCTTATTAGGCTATGTGGGCAATTAAAACCTCATTATTATGATTTTTATATGGTTTATTAGTAAACGTGCGACTTATAGTTGACTAATGCTTAAAATGAATGACTACTAGTTGACCAGAAGAATCTTTAGTCGAGGGCAGCCCTACTAATAACACGAATAAGTAGTTGAATTGTTATATTGTGTAGTCTTTATGAATAAAGGGAACAGTTTTTCCTTCTCATTTTTTGTACTTAGCTGGTCACAAGCCTGATAAAACTGTAACGTTGTTGATGCATAGTCTGAAACATCTTTTTGTTTGTTGAATGTTCATTCAATGTTGTTGTTTTTAATGTGTATGTTCACAGCTTCCTTCATCGTCTAAGTGGGGTCAGCAGTCGACCACAGCAAACACCCTCTCACAGTCTCAAAATGCCCTGTCGCTTGCTGAAATCCAGAAACTGGAGGAGGAGAGAGAACGACAGACACGAGAAGAGGTATCCCTCTTCCCCAACTCACACTTTCTCCTGTAAATTACGACAGGTTCCCATGTGAGCCAAGCAGGAGCCAAAAACCATTTAGTAGAGATATGAGAATTCACATTTTTTTCTAATGTTTATTCTTCGCCCCAGCAGCAAAGACGACAGCAGCAAGAGCTCCAGAGGGTCCAGCAGCAGCAACCTCAGGTGAAGCTCCCAGGCTGGGGGAACATGGCAAAGCAGCCGGCGGCCACGAAGTCTTTGCTGGAGATCCAGAGGGAGGAAGCGCAGCAGATGAAACAGCGGAAGGAGCAGCAGCAGCAGCAGCAGCAGCAGCAGCAACAACAACAACAACAACAACAACAACAACAACAACAACAACAACAGCAGCAGCAGCAGCAGCAGCAGCCTCAGCCGCAACAGCAGCAACACTCAACTGTTACCCAGCAAAACCGCACACAGAACCGTGTGGTGAGTTACAAACATCCTTTGAAGCAGCCTATAGTTATAATACCCTCAAAAGTACATTCAGGGTTCCCACGGTTCCTTAAAAAGTCTTAAATGGTATAACAAAAGTCTTAATTATGTTAGGAGGTGTTAAATTTCTGAGCTACCCTGTCATAGAAAGGAAGACTGCATGTATGCATATGTTGAAAAACAGTCTTGGGTCCTGTTCTGAATGTGTTAGTCAGACTTCAAGAGATCGCATGACCTCTCTGTCTCTATCTAGGCCCTCAATACGTCAGTGTGGGGTTCTGTTAATAATGTCGGCTCAAACTGGATGATGGACAGCAGCGTCTGGGGTGATGCTCAGAACTCTAATATTGGCTTCTGGGATGAAGCAGTAAAGGAGGCCACCCCACCTCAGGCTACACGCAAGAGCCACAATCAGAAAAACAAGGGCAACGCTAACCTCAGGTGAACCTTTACACATAGTACTATCTGTATTGCTCTAAAACAGTGCAATAAAACGTCAGACTTACATGCAGAACAGCTTTTTGTGCCATTTCCGTACTGTATTTTGTAAAATAATCTGTTACGTGCAGTAATAGCAGCAGTGGTAAAGCCAGTAAAAAGGTGGAAGAGGAAGAGAAGCTACTGAAACTGTTCCAGGGAGCCAATAAGAACCAGGACGGCTTTATGCAGTGGTGTGAACAGACTCTACACACTCTCAACACGGCCAATAACCTCGACGGTGAGTCTCTGACACGCACTCGTTTCTCACCCTCGGCTATCTTGCTTATTGGCATCTGTGGATCATTTAATACGCAAACGATTGCCCAGATAATTCTTCCCACAAGCCACTTCCCTCTCTGTGTCATTGCTTTTTTGAGTATTTTAATGTGATTGAACAGAATGTGGCTTCTATGTTCTATGTTTCATAAAAAAAAAACGTCTAGTTGCAGTCTTTTGATGCAAGAGTGTTACTTCACAAAAAAAAACACCGGTATTTGTTTAGTGTCTAGACATTTCATTCTTGCGCAGTGTCTTAAAAAAAGTAGATTTAAAGTAGATAGAAAATAGATTTCTATAAGTTCAGTCTTTCCCTCATTCCACAGTCCCCACCTTTGCGTCGTTCCTGAAGGAAGTGGACTCGCCGTACGAGGTGCACGACTATGTGAGAGCCTACCTGGGCGACACTCCACAGGCCAAGGACTTCGCCAAGCAGTTCCTGGAGCGCCGTGCCAAACAGAACGCTAACCAGCAAAAACCTCAACAGGGCCAGCAGCAAAAACAGCAGGTGCGTTTGTGTGCCTGTGCTCTAGCGTGCGTGTGCATGTATATTAGTGTTTGCGCTGAACTCCGTGTTTGTTTGTCAGGACTCCGTGTGGGGAATGAGTCAAGTGTCACAATCAGTTCTGCACCAACAACAGCAGCAACAGCAGCGGTTTGAGACGGTCACCTCAGGCAAGAAGAAGAAGAAACAGAAGATGGTACGGGCCGATCCGAGCCTTCTAGGTAAGTGTTTTAGAAAGTAATTCAGAAATGTTTCGTTTTAAAACTTGATAAGATCTGTAGAGAAATTACTCGATAGTTCAAATTTCTATGAAGTAATGTTCTGGAGAAACTTATTGAGAAAGTTATTGATTGGGGGGGTTGCAGATGAAAAGAACGATTGGATAGGGGATACGATTGGATCCCCTAAAGGGATTTCCTAATTCCTAAAGGTTAAAAAAAACTGTTAATAATTGGTTACACAGAACTTTATTACATTAATTTAACACCATATACAACAGCCTACTTGCTGCACAGTCTGCAAATTTTGTTAGGGCACCTAACTTTGCGGGGCTTCCTAAAAAAGGTTTCTAAAGCCCTATCATATGGTGTTTTGACCTC